>VDFB02050619.1:49390-96710 GCA_007258455.2 Sequoia sempervirens | reverse complement strand
GGAGGAGAAAATGAGAGGACTCAAGCCCCTGCTACAATGGTGTTGTTCCACACTTTCTCTATAGGGTTGATGGAGTGTTGTTGTTGCTATGGAGTGCAAAGTGCTACTTGAGAATGATGGATGCTAAGAGAATGCTTGGGAAAGTGTGTAGAGAGTTGAATTGAATGCTTAGAGGGATGCTGGGAGAGATGAAATGAAGGAATGAAGAGTGAATTTGAAGGGAGAATGATAAAAGTGACCATATTCGAGTCGGTTGATTGAAGAGGGGCATTACAAATTGACCCCAATGGGAAGTGTAATGCCTTTGCTGGCTTCAGACATAGGCATCAGGGACATAACCATGCCGCACAGATGTTTGTGTGCCCTACGGGCATCCTAGACAGTTGTTCTTCTGCTGATGCACAAAATAGATGCCAAGTGGAATGAAAACAACAGGTTGATGTGAATTTTTTCCTTCAAAATTGGTTTTCTAAGGTGAGGGAACGTGAAAGGGAAATTTGCATGAGGTGTGAAAATTCACTCCTATACATTTTCCCCCCACTTTAGCGAGCACAAATATTGATGAGTGCTTTGGTAAAGTAGATCAAAGAAGTAGTAGAGTTAGAAATATATACTTGAACTATTGAGGAAGTAGACTATGATCTGGCGAACTCAAGAGTGTAGTATGAGTAAAGGCATTCATAGCCCCACAAAACTATGAAGCTAAAGAATGAAAGCGTCTTACAGGCTTGTGGACCTGCAAGGAGGCAACCCCCAAGATCTCTCACATTAAGGAATCCCCAAGAAGAAAGCACCTCATAGGCCCACAGACCTGCAAGGAAGGTGTCCATCAAGATCTCTCACATGAAGGATACCTAGAAAAGAACCTTACAGATCCACAGACCTACAAGGAAGTGTCCCCCAAGATCTCTCACATGAAGGAAGCCAGGAAAGTTCCCTACAGACTCGTAGACCTACAGGGAAAGTCTCCTTCAAGATTGCTCGCATGAAGGAAACCCAAGAAAACACCCTACAAACTCATAGACCCGCAGGAAAGTATCCCCTAAAATCTCTCACAGGGAGGAAACCCAAAGAAAGTGCCCTACAAACCTACAGACCTGCAGGGGAGCCACCCCTAAGATCTCTCACATGGAGGAAACCCAAGGAAAGCGGACTCTGCAGAGTCAGAAAGCGACTTCATAGGCACACCCGTAAAGTGACATGTTTACCCACAGATAGAACATGTCAGAAAGTAGCCACATAGGAAAGTAAATGAATAGTCACATAGAGCATCAACAAGTTGGAAAACTTTCAAAGGGGTCCCTTGAGAACCCAACATAAAGAAGGGGTCCACTCAAGGGATGCACTATTTGAAAGTATAGAAGAGATGTTTCTTTCTTGAATTGATTCATCATCAAGGAATCCTTTTGAAAGATGTTCACTTCATCAAGGAATTCGAAAGGAAGACTATGCCCCTATGCGAAGGAAAGGTAAAAGAAGTTCCCACTTCAAAGGAAGGTTCTCAAGTTCTTTCTTCATGAACCTATGATGAAGGAAACACGTTCTGTTAGGATCTCAAGTCGAGAATGTGATTCTTGAAAAGATGTTTGTGAAGGTTCTAGAGAAAATATTCATGGGAAATGAATGCATTTTCTAAAAATTAAAGTGTTGTAGAGGTGGTGTTGCCACACATGAGAGGGACAACTCAAGCAAAGAAGAGAGAAAGATAAAGAAAATAAATAAATAAAAGAACATGAACATAGGGCATAGGGGTAGCTTGATATTTTGGGGTCAGAACTGCTCATATATATATAGTATATAAAATGAATTATCATCAACCCCCTACTATATCAGACCATGTGAAGAATGCATGAGAAGACAAAGTAAAAATAAAAAATTGGGTCAACATGGAAGGGAAGCCTAAGTATCCCCAACACTTTGCACTGTCCCTAATTTATCAAAAATCAAGTCACAAACATGGAAGAATGATGGTACAAATAGAAGAAGGTTTACGATACAAAAACCATATATCCAAGCACCAACATGGGCAATGATGGTCGTCTAGGCACACATAGCATGATCATGGGTGAACACATCACAACACACACACATCTAATCTAAAGATAAAAAAGAGGCCTCCTCCTAACACTAATCGACCAAGAGGTTGTATGCTTCCCACTCTAGATCATCATAGGGGGAAGAAGGGTGAGCTTGCAATGGTGGAATGTTAAGAGGAGGAGCATTTGACCCTCTTGCAACAAGGGCTAAGGAAGAGGGCTCTGAAAGGTCATCTCCACTAAGCTCTTGTGGAGCTAAGGTCAGTGATTTTTTGAAGATCGCTGACAACGCTGGAACTTCATCCAGAGAGTTAAACATGCACTTAATAGGAGTGCCATGTTTCACCTCAACGGATGGAGAAGGTTGTGCCTGAGATTCACCACTAGGCTCACCGAGTGATTCAGGAGTGGTGACGAACACAAGAGAAGCTAGGACTAGTTCTGTCACTAAGATAGAACAAGTCAGCACGAGACCACCTTTTAGAGAAGTTGCAATCCTCTTGTGTCCTCTATTGCTAGAAGGACCACTTTCTACCTTCTGCTTTGTCGGAGGATGTGAATTCCACACATACGAGGCAAGAAGTGTAGAGGAAGAGGAGGTGAGAATTGTACTAGATACAACTAAAGTGTTCCTCATAGCTATGGGCTTCAGGAAAGGCTGAACATTTGGAAGGGACATTAATAGAGGTAGCTCCACTGAAGGAGTGATGAACACCTACACCTTTTTATATTCAAGCACATTTGTACTCACAACGGAAGCTAAAAGCGATACAAAGCTAGACTGAACAGAAGCAAAGGGGAGAGAGAACGCAACATGAGGCCCTAATATAGGGGTGGTCGTCTCCTCTTCCTTCCTCTATAAGGTGGTCTACTTAGCCATGAGATCCTTTTGTCGATGCTTGTGCTTGTGTGGAAGGCAGTTTCTATAACTCTTTGAATCGGAGGCCAGAGGCTTCCAAGAATAGAAGGCTCCTTCTCAGCCATGGGAGTGTCCACTACATTCGTTTCCAGTGGAGGAATAGACTCCTAAACGAGAGCAAGAGGAACAGGTTGAGAAATAGTGGAGGGAATCAACTCAAGTGCCTCGATAACAAGCCTCTTCCCATTCATTACTTTTGGAGTAGAAGTGGTAGGGCCTTGTAGGAGTTGAACATAGAGGATTCCCAATGGGGACCTTTTCTTCTACCTTTTAGAATGAGCCTAGGCTTTGTGGGAAGAGCAGGAATCCCAAACGTGAGATGCTTGGGCTTTCACCAAGTAGGCACCATAGGATTCTCTCGCAAGTATGGAACACAATCTGATGGTGCCTGCCGAGGGTGGAGGAAGTGTGAGAATTTGAATAATGGAAGGGGAAGAAGGAGGATCTTGGGACCGCTTCTCTTCTTCCCTTCTACATGCCTAAGCAGCATCACTGTCATATTTTAGGCAAGACCTATTTGAAACAACATAAGGTGATAGAGGGTATCTTACTTTTGGTCTTAGGAACCCTTTCTTATAGTTTTGATACATTTAGTGCAGAAGGTTTGTCCTAGGTGGGAGAGGACCAATGGGCGTAGGCCAAGAGTAATCCATAGAGTAGCTATCATGAGTGACTGATGGTTTATAATCAGTGTCATGAATCACATGCACACAAAACCCTCGTGGATAAATTTTAAACATTTATACACGACCGAGGGTATGACATTCATAGCTACTAACGAAGGGATACCCGACTTTATTCTAAAGAGTTCAAACCCAGGGATAATGTCAAATAGAAGCTTTACAAATTTAGGTCCAACTAGAACTGACAAGACAATACTACTCAAAGGGGGCACAAAAATTCTATCATGCGTGCAAAAGGTGCTTATAGGTGCATCATACCCATCTTTGTCATGAAATTTTTATTAGCATGATCTCCTCGGTTATAATGTTTACTTGAGATGTCAGATCAATGAGAAAACCTAATACAATGTTTCCATTGATTCATGTAGGAATATAGAGATGAGATGGTTCCCTATTAAAACCCATCAGCAGGTCCTGTGACGTGAAGGTTATACTAGTACCCTTTGCTCTCCTGGGTTACACACGGAGGAATAGGTTGATCTTGAGAAGAAGACCATTGCATGCAATGAATGATACTCTCTTAGGACCCTCCAAAGGTTGCAAGGACAATGACCCAATTAAGGTTTTTTTACGCAACACCTTTGGAACCTTCCAAATATGCCTACTAGGGTTCTTGAGAGGCTGGGTTGTGAGTCAAGAGCCTCTTGCTGCCTCACAACTTCTAACCTCCTAGGATATAGGGAAAGAAACCTTAGGTATTGCCATGAGAACCAAAATGGTTCTTCCGGTCACCAAAAATGTAAGAGGGGACCAACCCATTCAAGACCCCCATGTCATAGAGAGCAAGAGCGGAGAGCTTCCCTAACTTATCTCAGCTTAAAAGAGGTGTTTTAAAATGAGGGCGATGATGATGAGGACTATAAGGTCCTTCCAATCACTCTATAGACCTAAGAGCTTCGAAATAGGGCTAGAACTTAAGCCGGTTGCAGGTTTAACAATGTACCTCGGTAGCTCTTTGCGAGGATGGAGATGCAGTTTTGGGATGGCAGTGTAAGTCTTGGCGTCTCTCAAGTGCGATGGCATTCATATGACCAAAAGACCAAAAATACAATGTGAACCGCTAGAAAATAGACTTACATCCTAGCTAGACACTTCCAAAGGGACAAAATAGAGCTATAAAGTAAGACAAATACGAATGAATATGATAAAGCAAATATATGAGAGTTAAGGTGACAAGAATGATCTCACAAAGGTACTTGTTTTCCAGCTAGCTCCACAAAGCACGTCCACCTGCACACAAGAAAGAAGAAAATTGTTGGGGGTTGTATAGGGGTCTACCTGGGTCAGAAGCCCCCATTTTGGTGTTTCCACCTCTACAAAAAACCAAGATAGCAAAATGGAGAAAAAGTATGATAAAGAAGAATGAAAGTAGAGAACACAATAACACTACAAAACAATATTATGCTACTCAACCAAATCCTAGAGGAGAGGAGTGAAAAGCTTACCACCTCCACCAAGAGCTCACTAGCTAATGGAAGAGAAAATGAGAGGATTCAAACCCTTGTTGCAATGGTGTTGTTCCACACTTGCTCTACGAAGTTGATGGTGTGTTGTTACTGCTACTATGGAGTGAAAAGTGTTGCTTGAGAGTGATGGATGCTAAGAGAATGCTTGGGAAAGTGTGTAGAGAGATGAATTGAATGCTTAGAGGAATGCTTGGAGAGATGAAATGAAGGAATGAAGAGTGAATTTGAAGGGAGAATGAGAAAAATGGCCATATTTGGGTCGGTTGGTCGAAGAGGGGCATTACAAATCGACCCCAATAGCAAGTGTAATGCTTCTATTGACTTCAGACACATGAATTTGTCAAGGATGTAAGTGCACCATGTGGGAATCGTAGACAGTTATTCTTCTGCTGACGCACAAAATAGATGCCAAGTGGAACGAAGGCAGCGGGCTGATGTGGATTTTCACCTTTCAATTTGGTTTTCTAAGATGAGGGAACTCTAAAGGGGAATTTGCATGAGGGGTGCAAATTCTCTCCTATACACTACTGTCTAAATTTTTTTTCCTAAAGCATTGGGTTATTATTTTTTTGACAGGTTTGATTCAAGAAAACTGCACTGAAATTTCAAAATTGATTGCAACAAATGGTTATTATTGCATACCAAACATTTATGGCACTAACTCCATTTCTTATGTGCAATGATTGCTTCATTGAGAAAGTTGCAGGTGGAACACTTGTAGCATAAATTTTTAAAGAGAAGAATAAAGAATTCTTCAGAGATGCTGAGGTAATGATAATTTCACTTTTTAAATAAGCCAAAACACCAAAGGTTTCTCTTTCTTTGATCCTTTTTTTTTTAATTTCTGAAGTCTACTGGTCATTTGTAGTGAAGTTCCTCTATGTGCTTGCATGGGATAATATTTTGTCAGCTTTTCAATATATAGGGTCATGATATTGAACTAATAAAGTAGGTACAGGTTCATTCATATATGTTTCAATTTGTCATTATTTAGACAATGCATTTTCAAGTCCTTGTGAATTAGAATTGTGAAAGTCTTGCACTCGATTGTGATTGATAGTGGCAATTGTACTCACAAATTTACTTGGTAAAATGTCTATATCCAAAGCAAAGTTTTGAGTGAGTTATCTACAATGCATATCTGCTCATTGCCACTGGAGGTCATGCTATAGTTCCACCTGAAAATTGGTAAGAATTCAGAGATCTCCAAAAAGTACATGGAACTACTCTTCATATTCCCATCTAGACCACATTTCCATTTTTTATTAATATCTAGTTTTACAAGCCAGCGAGTGCCTCAGTTCTTGCTTGTGTTGTAAATGTATAGGGCATATTTGAATCATGGAGTCACTACTTGGTTGGATGTCTGCTTGGAGGCGCTAGCCAAATGATTAGTGGCAGTTGGGACTGAATCACAACCCCTTCTAGGACCAGCTTTAGTGGATTCATACACTCGGGTTTGTTTTTCTTCTCTATATATTTTGGAGTTCTCATTCCTTGGATATTATGGAATCTAAGTGTATTCTTTGTTATTTTTACCTTAGGAATCATTTTCTCTTGCTTTTATCTCTAGCAACATACATGGTGGCCCTTCATCTTGATGCATAGGCACCATCATTCATTTAAGTTCTATTGAAAAATTCAAGTGCCATTGAGCCTATGTATTATGGGAATGATGGTGCTTTCTTGGTTAGTGCAAAGTACTTGTCCTCCTTCTATACATCTATCATTCTTTTAGTGACAAGCCTCCTAAATATGCCATCTCTAGCTAAACCATATGCTTTTAGCTTGATAGATTGAAAGTGAAACCATCAAGTTGGGACATACAAATTTTATCCTGCAAGCAATTTTTTGAGTTTTAAAATTGAAATTTTAAGACCCATTTGATGGACATACGATCCAAAGTGGGATACCAAACAGTAAATGAGTGTGATTGTTTTTAGTTTTGTTAAACATACAAATATTTTTGAGCATATAGCCAACTGCTACCAATTTGACCTTCAAGTTTATTGCCATCTGCTACCAATTTGATCTTCAAGTTTATTGACTGAGCTATCAATGTTCTATTTCATTTTTTAAACCCACCTGTAACCTATAGGTTATTTTCCAGGTGGCAGTGTTTACATGGCTTGCCAATTATTCAGTGAGTTGTGTGGTTCCAAGTCCAATGAGGCCTAAATGTAGCTTGCCATCTTGTTTTTCTTCCACCAAACTTGGTGAGTCTAGGAAAGTATGGGTCAAGATTTTTTTATATCATGGTTTTTTGTAGAAAGTCTAGATATCATATTTTTCTAAAGTTGCCAAGTTTGAGTCTGAGCCAAAAAATAGCAAAATCACAACATCCATCACTACTACATAAAGAAGGGATATGGCCATAAATGAATTACATACTAATAAAACTCCATTTTACCCGAAATAGGTTGAGTTTGGAATCTACCTAACATAGGTTATAGCAGAAAAGGCCATGATTATTATATCTTCTGTCAAAGTTGACATAGATTTATGCCTTGGTGCATCAAAAGAGAATTTTATAACAGGTTGATTACTTCTAATAAGGATCGAGTTTGAGATAAACTATGAAGTCATCCTTATCGGTATAAGAGGACACTATCTTAGCCCCCGCCTTCACATAGTTTTAGTCTGGATTATGTGCATTACGTCCTTCAATAAGTTAATGAAATGCAATTTTTTTTAACTATATTATATGTCTAGAAGATACCAACCTTCATTATCACATACCTTTAGATAACTATGCGTGCATAATCACCAAATAGCATATTAACCATATGCTTTCAGAATAGCAAAGCAGAATGAATATTTTCTTTTATACAGGTCTATGTTTCTCTAATAAGTGATTTTTTTTTATGTAGAACAGTTTTTACTTCCTCTCCATTGTTTGTGGTGATGATTCAAAAGATAGTGTTAGGTATTTGTCCTTTTGTGAAGGCATATTCTTGGAATCTTGTGAGCCTTTTGAGAATTTTCTAATTGAGCAACCGTTAAATTGATTGCATTTAATGTAGTTTAGAAAGTTAGAAGCCTTTAATGGCGAGTAAGATATAGCTATTCAGATGGTCATTGCAACATGAAGCATATGGAGAACGAGAGAATTAGAATGTCACTCAATACTTGGATTAAACACGGGTTAATAGGCGGAAAGGTAATCCTTTATTGCATTTGATTGATCAATTTATTTTTATTTAATCATTTCGTTAACTTCTCCATAATACCAGAGCCTATATTTTGTTGTCTATCTGTCCATCTTTCATGCCATACATATTTTGATTGATTGTAATGTAATATCCTAATGGTTCTCTGTACCTTCCAATTGATGCATGTTTAGGATTGAGCTCAATTTCATTGTTGCCATCCACTTCATCAATTTCATTTACTAAGAATCTATTTAGCTCTCATCATTTCATAGTTCATTTCTCAAAAATGAATCTTCTAGGAAAAAGAAAACTCTATTTTACTACAAAATCATATACATGACTTCTCTTTGCCATTATTCTATTCAGTTCATATCAAAAGAAAATAAGTAATAATGTAAGTCAAATTCTTTTAATCAGGAAATATAGTGATGTAATTGAGAATATGGGAAATTTAAAAAGATATCTTACAAGAGGGAAGAAGTTAGGAATGTTACTAATACTCTATATTGAGCTACTTTATGTACACTGCTTGATAAATGAGAAAGAAGCAATCCCCATGTGTGTGTACCATATGGAATTAATGACCAATTCTTAATCCATTTTACCTTTCGAGTTCTGTTTTGTGACAGAGTTAGCTGCCCACTGTTGTAAATTGTGAAATTAAAATTTGTCACCGTATTGATGTTTGGAGTTCTAATTTGTTTGAGGAGTTTTATATTTTGTCTTTTAGCTCATCAATATTTATAGTCATGAGTGGTAGTGTCATCATCTTAGAATGTAACCATTGACCAAGTTGATTCCTATCATTTGTGAAACAAGGATTGTTGGGCTCATTTGCTCATTCTTATGCAGAGTCTTGTGTATATCAATTTGACATGGTATAGTATAAATGGATGGAGCATGCTCAACGTTTAAGATTTTAGGAATGCAAAGATTGATTGAGCTATATTTTTATTACACTCATGAGACAAAAGCATGAGTAAAAGAATGCTAAGAGACAGAGCAAAGTAGAGACAAAAGCATGAGTAAAGGAATGTGACTTTCAAGCAAGCTCATAGGATAGTTAAATAAAGATCATAGTCAATGATAAGAACATAGTCCACATGACTAAGGAAAAAGCAGTGAATAGCCACCACAATGAAGAAAGGACAATCACATTTATTTGTACAAACAGCAAAATGCGAGTGGCAGTCGCAAGAGGATAATGAACAAGGTTGCAAATAATGCATTTAAAACCCTAGAATGTTTCTCTTGTAGATTTATGATCAATGAAATGTAGTCACAGAGTTTTATTTATGACTTTTAGTGTCATCATGGAGTCTTATGAAAAGGAAGTTTAGAGATTTCAAATGCATCTCTTTGGTTGCAAATCTTACAGTCAATGAGCAGCAAATCTTCACAGTTAAAGGGAAGCAAATTTCACAGTCAATGAGAAGAAAAATGATGGGAGTTAAAAGCATCAAATAATGACAAAGAGCAGCAAGTTATATCAGAAAAATGTAGCCCCTTTTATGAATAAAAGTGCAGCTCCCTTTATGAATGAAGGACACAAAATACAGTCAAGATAGTTGCAGCAATAAGACCTTTAAAGTTGCAGCAATAATGGTGTGAAAAGAGCAGAAAATTGATTGTTAAAAGAGTAGAAAAAAGGTTGACAAAAGGAGCTTGATTAAGGAATGAACTATGAGAGTGTTAGAAGCAGCAAATAATCAGAAAATTAGCAGCAAAAAGGTGCAGCAATTGTGGACCAAAAAGTCCAGAACATCATAGCAAAAAGGTGCAGAAAATCATTGATAATAAGAGCAGCAATATCTCATGTTAAAGAGCATCAATATCATGTTAGAAAGAGCAACAATACCTCTTGTTAGAATGAGCAGCAATAATGAGTAAGAGGACTGATTTTTCAAAAGATGACAGTCATGGACAGTCCACCATGCTAGAAAATGGTAAAAGACATTGATCAGTCATTAGACAAGGAAATGCCTAAGGACAGTCAATTAGCAACAGCAAGGGTAATGATTTTGACATTGATTGCAAAAGGAAAAGGCAGAGTTTGTAGGTCTGTGAGGATAGCCAAGGCACAAGAAATCAACAGCCATATACATTATTGCACTAGGATCTTCATGAACTGATCTTCATCTTGTGGCACAATAGCTTGTTATGCAAATAGTTGCTTATGGGAGAATTTGTTGGAAACATTTTTATCTAGTGACCTTTTATGCTCTATACATAGGATTACACCAACTAATTGTTTGATATTGGCACCAGGATAACTATGCAATTTAGAGCTTTGAGCATGGAAATTCAGCCTAGAATGGTGGCGCTTTTGAATGGGAAATTGTGTCGGTATGTATGTGTGTTTTGAATGGAATAACTATTAACTGTGGCTTCAAACCTTTAGCAGCAGCAGTCATTATATTTCTATTTTGTTTATGCTTATTGGTCTTCTTGAACTTGATGTGTAGGTTGAGGTGTCAAGAGGAAGGGGAAATCCATTTATGATTGTTGACAAAGATGAAGGCTTAGGGAAGGTTGGGCTTCTTAAGATGTATATAGTTTTTCATGAGATAATTTATGCAAATGACTTAACAAACAATAGAATATTTATTGAATGGATTGATTAAATTACATCTAAATAAGATTTCTTTGTATTCTGAATTTCTTTGGTGCTAGTTTGATGCTGCAAAGCTAAGGAAACTTAGACCAGCTTTTAAAGAAGCTGGAAGTGTGACTGCTGGCAATGCTTCAACTATTAGGTCGGTTATCTCTCTCTCTCACACACATGCACACACTCTCTCACTCTCTCTAATGTATTTTATCCTCTATTTTATCTACAATTTCTTATTATGTACACATACGGAATTAATCATCTTTTCAATGTCTACTTTGTAAATTTGTATGATGAGTCTTAATTTATAGGCTTGGCTGCCAGAGAGTTAATTTTATTTCCCATGCATTTCTATTCTTTACTATTGCTAGTATGGTACCCTCTGTTTTCTCAACCATTTTCTGTCATTATTTCTACTGAACATCTAATTCTTCTGAAGCACCTGGTCTATACTTCCATAGTTTTGCATGCATATCTTTCATATGGGTATCAATATCCAATTTCAAAACTTCTATCTTGTCTCAAATAGAATGCTGAACCTATTATGTGAATATCCTATGACCATTGCATTTCATGAGATCACATTTCTTTTGAGACATTCTGTCAAATGGTTCGTGTGTCTTGCCTGCACTTTCATATTATTGCATACATGTTTACCAGGGCACTTGCAACTACGTCTGACAAAATCCCTTTATCCTTTATTCTTTGATGGATGTTCATATTCTATTACAAGGCTCCCATTTTGGCAAAGGTAGGTAGGATAGTATGAAGGCCATGGAATTTGGCTTTACACTTGCCAATTGTATTTGCATAAAAGTTTCTAAAACCTTTTCAATAAATCCATTTTCATATCGACTTTGAAAGAGGAAGAAAATAAAATAAATTTTAGTTATAGATATCAATGCTAATGCAAACTTTTTATCTCAATGAGTATTCTAACGCTGATGAAAAAATGAAGGTTACTAAATGGAAAAGGGATCCTTTTTGTCAACTTCAAGATGGCTCATGCATAATAGTTTTGTATCCTAGTGCTACAACCAAAGAGTTCCAAATTGAAGATATTGTGAAGCAAACATAGGCTGAAGTTTTTGATGGGTTTGATTTCATGATTGCTAATAGATTCACTATTCCACACACTTGGAAAAAGAAAGCAACTCATTGTTACCATAGGTGAGCATAAGGTATGTAATGCATCCTATTCTATGTGAACAAAAATGGTTTTAGGTGTAGAAATGGTTGTATTCTATTTGTGAGTATCTGTAGATTCATCAAATTAGCAAGATAAAGTTTACGATTGAAGGAAAAGTTGTGCTGCTTGGAATTGTCTTTAATGGGTCTCTGGGAGTAGTCACAAAAATAGGACTTGTTGCAACAGACAAGTTGCTTGGATGAAAAGAAGTAGGGTGATGGAGGACATATATATTATCCCATTTTATGACAAGCAACATAGTCTTTATTTTGGTATTCAAATGTTTCCAAATCAGCATAGTATGTAAAACCCCCTACCAATTTTTCACCAAATTTTGCACTCTTTCCCAGTGGGCATTCTGTCAAATAGTTCATATGCAAAGGAATATGTAAGTTTTCTATGTGCTGCTGCTGTGAGAGTTTATTTGGAATGTTGAAGACAATTTACTTATCACATCTTTATGCAACATTCATTTAACATAAAGATATTACATCAAATAGTTGTCATGCAAGCTATATGCTAATAGATTAAGAAATTGAAATATGACAACTTGCTGGTCTGAGATACACAGTACAGAAAATAACTTGTTTGCCTTCTAACCTTTACAAGCTGATGAAAAATTCCTAGGCGTCCACTTTCACACAATGTAGGACTTCCAATCTCAGCACTGCACTTCTTAATGTGCCTAAAAGCATCCAAATGACCTATACCAGTTAAAATACTTCTTCCTGGACCCCCACAACCTCTACAGCAGCCAATAGTTTGCTGCAGTCCTCACATCAACTCCTTGAAAGATAGCAACCAGTCTAAGCTCCTCCACTCACAGCTGCAACCTTGCAAAAGACTCACGTACCTTGCTGATATGAGTCAACCAGCAGATTGCTCTCCAAATTCTGCAATATATCTCCCAAATGGGGCATCTAGCTGACAATAATGGGGTGACCTGCTCACAAACACCATATGCCACTTCCCAAGAGGATGGCGACCAACAAAAACAAATCAAATGTGTTGAATATTGAGGTAGATTTACACGCCCATCAAGGAAACTCCAAGGAAGGTATTAAATGTCTTTGGTTCCCTCCAATCAGCGGTCAACCCCAATGCAAGATTGCCCCTTATCTATCAATTTATTTCCTCAAAATATTCAAACATAGCATCCAATGGTCTTTCTTGGAATCCTTTGCAAATACTCATAATTTGTATGTGTATAAAAACACATATAGAGTGTGCATTTCTTATGAAGTGGATAAAACTTGTAAAGTGAGTTCAGTGAGAATAACTGGATATTGTCTGTGTACTGACAATTACCACACTTAAGAGTGTTGGTTGGGATGCCATAAATTAACAACACTTCAAGTGTAATGCCATCAAGTTAAGATGTGTTTAATATAAAATGTGATTTTATATAACATAAAAATATGTGTAGCTATGTAATCAAAGCAAAGCATTATGGAGACATACATCGAAGCAACTGAAATATAGACACACTAATAATTTAGATCATAGTAGCCATGTTTGTTAGAACATGAAATATAAGAGGTCAGAAAATTGAAATGTGGTTGAGCCACAAAACATAGGGAAAGAATCAGAAAATTTGGCAGATTCCTTTCAAGTAAATATCCCAAATGCATATAGACCCTCCTTCATATTCATAGAGGCACAAATAAAATTGAAGCAGTAGTACACTCGAGGGGACTCAAATTGAACATTTAAGTGTTGTGATGAGAATTTATAGTTGAATTCCTTCTCTTATGATATTGGTGGAAGTGTTTATTTTTATATTTGGTGCAAATTATCTTGTATGACCTTTAGAACTATTAGGGAAGTTGGTTTATTTTATGGTAGGTTGAACGTATTGTATATAGTCTTCTTTAGGATATATTTTCCTTGTGGGATATTTCCATTCAACTTAGATGACCTGATTGAGGGGTATGTCTACCATCATGTTTGCCCAAGATATTCACTTGGCCTTGTCTATTGGGTTGCTTCAACAACAAATGAATGTGGTAGTCTATCTATTTAATTTTTTTGTAGGAAATTGAACACAACTCTCCACCATGAAAGCCCCAAGAATTCACGACTTTAGCTTGTTCCATTTGAAAAATTATTGTTGATAATCTTTATGGTCTTTGAGGAAGATAGTTCATTTTAATTTAAGTTTTGACTACTATGTGTGATCTTTAATGTTGTTGTGGTGGTTTGTTTATTTTATGGGGTTTAACTTTTACATTTCTATGTGCCTCATGTTGAGTAGTATCCCCTCCCATATTCTCAATATTGTTTTCCATTTTGTTATAAATTCTTGGTTCAATTCTAAAGTTTGATTATATCATGTGGAGCTTGAAACTGTAGCTATTCTTTGGTTATTGACAAGCAAGTATGTGCCAATTTGTTATTTATTCGAGTATTGTTTGGAACTACTACTCTAGGTGGCTTATTTGAATGCTTTGTTTCATTATTTGATTGTCTTCCTCTTTACCTGGTCAGTTGGAGAGCCTTCCTTCTATGGTAGCTAGAGTATGGTTTGATGATCCTAGTTTGCAACTTGAAGCAACAACTCAATTTCGGAAGCTACTATCAATTGGTAAATTTGTTTAATTTATGTTACTTAGACAATTATGAATTACTTTTCATTTCACTTACATGGCATCGGTTATGATTGATGCATGTTTCTGTTAACAGAGCGTAGTCCTCCCATTGAGGAAGTTATTGAAATGGGTGTGGTCCCACGTTTTGTAGAGTTTCTAACAAGGCGAGACTTTCTCCAACTTTAGGTTCCATTCACAGTTTTGTTTTGAACTTTTCTAGGTTAAATTTTGTTTGTTAGAGTGCACACTTTTTTATGCTAATCTTATCATTATGTCTTTTGTGCATGGGTTTTTTTGGTAAAGAAAAGGAACATAAGGCATAAAAATTTTTGAGTCTATTGAGTTTACTGGTTTTCACCATCTTTTACAAAATTTGTGACATTATTTTTCTATTTCCAAGAAAATGATTCTTTAAGTAGTTATTCATTTTTTTGGCTTTGTTGTTGCTTGTAGTTTGAGACAACATGGGCATTGACAAATATAGCGTCAGGCACATTTGATCATACTCGAGTAGTCATTGACCATGGAGTAGTACCAATTTTTGTACAACTCCTTAGTTCTCCAAGTGACGATGTTCGGGAGCAGGTTAAATTTTGAAAACTATTTTTCTCTATCATCTAAATCTATATTTATGAAAATTTGAAATTCATCGTCTCTGAAATATTGTTGTCCTGTTTTTTTGTTAGGCTATTTGGGCATTGGGTAATGTGGCTGGTTACTCCCCAAAATGCAGAGATCTAGTTCTTTCTCATGGTGCTCTCATGCCACTTCTTGCTCAATTGAATGAACATGCTAAGCTTTCAATGTTGAGAAATGCAACATGGGCTTTGTCTAACTTCTGTCGAGGGAAACTACAACCAGCGTTTGAACAAGTATATCAGTTCACCCACGTATTTCCTTATTTTAACTTGAATAATTTTTATATTAATATTTGTTTCAAGCACTTGCTGATTTTTTTTTTCCCTCAGACAAAGCTTGCTCTACTTGCGCTTGAGCAACTTATTCATTCAAATGATGAAGCAATTCTAACAGATGCTTGTTGGGATTTGTCTTATCTCTCAGATGGGAAAAATGATAAAATTCAAGCTGTGATTGAGGTTGGTGTCTGTCACAGGCTTGTTGAGCTCCTGTTGTAAGTGTAAATAGTTAGTTTGTTATGGTAGAGATAGGTGTTCTATTTCCCTTCAATGTTAAACAATATCTTGGGTAATACTTTCCTATGCTAGTTATATATTAAATTGTAAGGCACCAGATATAATGGATGGTATGACTTAGATTAATCCGTTTGGCTCCATGTTTGGATTGTTATATGTGTTTATAACATGCACAATTGCTTTGTTTTGGATATTTTGAAAAAATGCATGTATGTTTATGTTTACAGCCATCCCTCTCCATCCGTCCTTATATTAGCTCTCCGAATAGTGGGCAATATTGTAATTGGTGATGATCTGCAGACTTAGGTATAAGATTATATTGACATTTTCTTTAGATTTTCATATCAATAATTAATTGTTCTTTTTGCAAGTGTATGATGTTATCATTGTACTATTTCATTGACTTATGTTATGGTGTTTCATTTAATTTCAGTACATAATCAACAATCAAGCACTTCCTTGCCTATTAGCTCTCCTAACCCATAATCACAAGAAGAGCATCAAGAGGGAAGCTTGTTGGACCATTTCAATCATAACCACAAGAAACAAAGAACAAATTCAGGTCTTTCTATTTGTTATCTAGACTAGAGAAGCATTTTGTTGAACGGTGTGAAACTAAATTATTTTAAGGTTTGCTATTTGTTAATGTATATTTTGGTTTTCAGGTTGTGATCAATGCAAACATCATTCCTCCACTTGTTCAGCTCCTTCAAACTGCTGAGTTTGATATTAAGAAAGAAGCAACATGGGCCATATCAAATGCAACTTCTGGTGGTCCAAATGAACAAATCAAGTATGTATTATTTTAACATATAATTGCATGTATATAAATATATTATTAATGTACTGGGATTATCTGTAAAAGTAAAAATCTTAGGCTTACAATGTTAGGATGTCATTCCATAGTGCTTACAATGTTAGAATCCATAGCTTGTTTGAAAGCACCTATTTTAGGCTTTTAGCCATAGCAGCATGGTAGTCAATTGCTTGATAAAATGCTTTGGTAGATGGGGTTTGGATCAACCCTAGGATAGTAGGGTCCCACCCAACCCTTCTGATCGTATTTCTTTCCTGTTTCCTTTGATTCAAGGGTTGATGGGGTTTGTCTCAACCCTAGGATGTCTTGCTTTGAGCTTTATTAGATACCAATGTTGGAAAACTATTACTCTAGTTTTTCTATTTTCGTGCAGTTTCAAGCTCTAATACTTTTGTCTTTTATCTCTTTTCTCCTATGTTGCAAAATCACTTATTTATATTGTGTTGAGGTTTAAGAATTGAACATAGTTTTCTTATTTTTTGGATGCTTCAGTAGAGAATATAGGTTTTCCTTCCATTTAAGGATTGAAACAAGATATAATGTAGGTACAATGTGCTATATGTCTGGATCCATTCAGATGGAAAATGTCTTACCTCCTAAGAATGGTGGTGGCATGTGGCAATGGGTTTTTGGAAAGAGTGTTGCAAATATAGAATTCATTAATGTGGGATCCCAGGATGGCTTTGTTGGAGTGGCATCACCATCTCTTTCTAGAATTCTTTTGGTATGTGATCTTAACCTACCTACATCTATACTTGTTCTCCCTAGAGTAGGGAGTGCAATGCTTATTTTTTCTTAGATCTGAGTTGAATTCTATTAGCAATGAATGACCTTTAATTTCTAATTTGTGGAAACTTTTCTAGATTAACCTAGCCACTTTCAATGGAGAAATTATTTGTCAGGTAACTTTTATTTATGTTATGACAACAAGTTGATCTTAAGTTGGATATTTTGTGGACTCAGTTTAGGTTGTTATGCTTTTTTTTTTAAAACTGAATTTGTGTAATGATCACTGCAGCCAAATGCATTCATTTTCTCACTTAATGATGTGACGGTAACAACTATAGTCAATAGGAGAGTTTTTCGTGAGATATTTGGTGGTGAGGTAATCCAATGTTGATTATTCACACTCATGCATTATATGTCATGACTGATTTTCTTATATTAATTTCTTCTTAGAGATATGAACTTTCAACCTGTTGTTTTTGTATGTTACTTAACAATGCTTCTATAATGCCAAGGCATTTTGAGGCAGAATTTAGTTGGGTGTGGCCTTGCATTTATAACTATTGGAGGAACTCTTAGGTTATGATCTCTCGTTATAATAAGAGTTGGAGAATGCTTCATTATCTCTTTGCTCAATGGTTGTGATACATGCAATTATGTTGTACAAAGTTGATTTTAATATTTTTCTTGTGAATATATTGAAAAACCCTTTGAAATTCTACTATATTAAAGGATTATATGTTTATGGTGCATACTCTATTGTCTGATGTTGTTTGTTGTTGTATATGGTGCTCAGTTTAAGGAAGCAAAAATAATCTAAAATATAGGAAGAAGTCACCAGTTGATCTTTTTTTTCAATTCTTAGGCCACTTGAATGTTTGTTGTATTTTATTTTAAAGGGTTTTTTGTACTTTGTAGTATCTAGAGGTTTAGGTAAAAACTAAAAAAAATAGAGAAACTGTAACATGGTGGGCATGAAAGAGAAGATGCAGAGTTGTGATATTTTTTTTTGTTTTATGTTCTTATATGGCCATGCCAAAGTCTTATATGAGTTTTGTCTTTTGGTACAGGAATATCAATTAAGTTTACAAACAAACTGAGGGCTCAATTACTGGGAGCCAATGGTCATGACAATGGTCCTAGGGTGGATTCCTTTTAACATCTTAAGATGCTACATTGTACTAATTGTTTTTTGCTCATCCAATTTTCTAACACTCTTAGCAACTAAAGCTCTGAGCAATTTCTATCCATTTTGCATACTCTTCATAGTGGTGCACTATATTATTCTTTGTAGTTATTTTGTGTCCATTCTTAGCATAATTCTTGAAATGTCAAGTGCCTTACTATTTTATGTTCATATCATTTTATTTTTCTTTTCAATTTGTAACATGCTTTGTTTTAACCTATTGTAGATTAGAACATGCATCAAAGAAGGAACAAATAGAATATCATTGCAAGCATATGACCCTTGGTCTTTTGTTCTAGTTGTAAGAATTATGTGTTGTGGGACAGTATCATTGCAAGCTATGGAAGATCATAAAGGATAAAATGTGGTTGTTAGAAGCCCTTTGTTTCACATGGGCATAGTTGTATAATGGAGAAATGACAGTTGAAGGAATTGTTCTAGTTTTATCATAAGTCCACATGCATTTCCTCCTAGATAAACATTTAGATAGCTTTTGAATGTGCCTTATCAAATATAATTGTATCAAGCAGTAGTGTTGTTGATGTTGCACCTTTTAGTGTTATCACCATTGAATCCATTACTAAGCAAGCTCATAGTCATATTGCAGATTAGTGTTCTACCATAGTCACTGTAATGAGAAATCTCATAGAATCGTTGAAACAGGTAAAGGATATTGCCATATTGTAAAAATATAAATGTGCTTATTATTAGATCTTGGCTATATTTTCATTTTAATAACTATATTTTCATTTTAATAAACATATTCTAAAACCCTCATTGAAATCTTATTTTTAGGTTGCAGCTCGTCATATTGGAGATGTGAACACGCACTCTTTACTTTCATCCGACCATGACCAATGAGATTTCTAGATAGGAATTTTTCATCCTTCTCATTCAAATCCTTCCAATCTTCTCTCAAGGGTTATCCAGCTAGAATGGGAGGGCAAGGCTGCTCTGAATTGGACAATATATGCACCACAAATAATATAACTACATTTACTATATATTTTCATGTCTTTTCTCCCTTCAATGTTTGAAGCATTTGTACTATATCTTGGATTTTTCTTCCATGGCAATCAAAGAGTGCAGTGAATGATGTATTTCTTGGATCTTTGTTTATGTAGTTGTATGTTGTTTGCAATTCCTTTGGTTATGCAGCTATTTGTTGTTTGTATATTCTTTTTTTTCATGCAATACAATTTTTTTTTAATATCTATGATATTTGAGCTTTATATGCATAAAGTTGTTTGTTGATTTTATTTTTTTCATGTTAATCCAATACAATTTTTTTTTTGAATATCTATGATATTTGAAGTATATATGCATAAATTTGTGAGAATTAATTAAGTTAGATTTGATTTATAATTTGAATTATTGATTGACTCAAATAAATGACTAAACCATGACTAAATAAATGACTACTATGACTAAAATAAATGAATACAATGACCAAACATATGACTACAATGACTAAATATATGACTACCATTACTAAAATAATGACTAAAGTAATGACTAAATATATGACTAAAGTAATGATTAAATTAATGACTAAATATGTGACTAAATTAATGACTAAATATGTGACTAAATTAATGATTAAGTATATGACTAAATAAATAACTAAATATATGACTAAATAAATGACCAGTTAACAACAATCAATGACTAAATTAATGACTAAATATATGACTTAATAAATCACTACCATGACTAAATAAATGACCAATTAACAACAATCAATGACTAAATTAACGACTAAATCAATGACTATATCAATGACCAAATTAATAACCAAACCAATGACTAAATCAATGACTAAAATAGTTTAGTCATAAATTTGGTCGTGTTATAAATGACTGACAATAAACTACTAATGGTCACGTGACCAAAATTAGTCATTTATATGCAATTTTTAGTAGTTTATTTAGTCATATATTGTTGTTTGTGTACCAGTGATTGATAACCAGGATGGTGTTGTATTTAGTGTAATGGACTTTGATTCTTCAAATAGATAGGATAGTTCTTGTTCACATCTTGACATATGGAAACCTCATTGGAATGTAAGTTAGAAGCTTATAATATATTGGACCAAAGCATACTAAATAGCCAACAACATATTCCAAATGACCTTCCTACACACAACTAAGCAAGTATGTGCCAAGATTATTTTACAAGAATACCCACAAGCACAACAAATGAAAAGATAATGATTGATGTCCCATTCCTTTCTCTCTAAATCATTTTGATAGACATCATCGAGAGGTCCTCGGAATGGGACATTAAGATAAATCATAAGAAAAGATTAAAGATAAATAGTCAGTGTTATCTATATCTCTTGCTAGTTTAACTTAGCTAAGTTGATGCCTAATACTGATGTCCATCGCAGGAAGGATACATCCTAGGACATGTTGATCAAGTGGTTTTTTGATGTTAGGATGATGATGAGCCTTATGATAAGTCGTTGATATAAACTTCACTGACACATTTACCTATGATCTAGACTTTAGACTTTTGACAATTAGGTTCTCACTTTGTGACTTGCGATACTTGCTTTCTATTTGTTTTACCAAAGGTTGAAGATGGTGATCGATTTATTATGGGTGAAAGGTTATTGCGGGTGAAAGCGAAATGGGATGAGTGGTTTTGGATTTTTCTAAAATATTTCAATGTTTTTGGTATTTTGAAAATGTTTTGAGGTTATTTTTGGTCTTTTTGAAAATTTATGTGAATTTTTTGGTTTTTGGTTTATTTCAGGTTGTTTAGGGCTTTTTTTCAAGAGATTTGAGGTTGTTTAGATCTTTTGAATGTTTTCCAAATGTTTAGGGGTTTTCTAATATTTTAATGTTTTTGGATTTTGAAGATATTTAGATGTTTTTGGGATTTTTTGAGAGTATTTGGATGTTTTTGGATGTTTTTGAGTTTCGACCAAGAACCTAACCTAAAAGACCTATCCTAGGGGCATCGGGAGTTGATCAAAGATAACCCTTTCCTATGTTATACACATAGAGACCACATAGTTCGACCGACTCAAATTATTGAATATGAAGATATGAACAATTGAGGAAATGTTAGTTTATTATGACAGATTCCTAAAGGACTGACCTAGGGTGTCTCGGGGGCACATCAATGATGGCCTTGCCTACGCTCAAGCTCAGAGACCTGTAGTTTGACAAGGGTATTGTTTTTGGATTTTTCAATGTTCGACCTTTTTATGGATTTTGATATGTCTTATATGTTTTGGATTTTTCCTTTACAATTTTTTGAATGTTTTTGGATTTAGCTGTACAATATTTTGATCTTTTTGGATTTTGATGAAGTTTTACAAAAAAAATTGTATTTTTTGATGAGATTCTCAATGACCTTAGGATATACAAGAACCCAATATGATCCATAACGAAGTTCCCCCAACGTGAAATAGTAGACTACCTTGATACAAGCAGAAAAAACTTACCTTTGGAATATGCCAAGTAGTACTAAAGGGGATACAATATTTCACAATATCAAGATATGATAGAGAAATAGATGGATGATGGAATAAATAGGATGGAATGATGCACATGATGGATGGTGATGCAAAGAATGATAAGCTACATAGCCAAAGAATAGATGGAGATTCTTTATTTATGCAAGGTGCATGTTTTCTAGGTTTTAACCAAGGTATTTTTCCAAAGCACCACTGAAGTGGTTTTCACTAGAGGATAATTTTTTTCTTTACTTTTTTCAATCATTTTTTCTCATTTTTTTGGATTTTGATCATTTTTTTATTTTTTTGTATTTTTAGATTTATACCCTTCAAGGCTAGGCATAAAAATTATTGAGATGCAAGTTTTTGATTGGTTCTTGCAAGGGTTCACCTTCAAGTGTTGACAATTGGTATGCTCTTAATCCATAGCTAGCTATGATGACAAAGGGACCCAACCAATTAGGCTCAAACTTTCCTTCATTGTCCTAATCTGGAAGATTCTTCTAATTCTATTTTAGGACAAGATCCCCTACCTAGAAAGACCAACATTTGATTTTTTCATTATATCTTTGTTTCAGTCTATTTTGATATACTTGCAGGTGATTAAGGGCATTGAGACGATGCTCATCTAGGAATTCTAGCTCATTCAACCAAGATACTTTATATTCTTCATCGGTGATCAGGTTCTGTAGTGACACTCGTAATGATGGGTGCTCAACCTCAATAGGAAGAATGATTTCTAATCCATAGACCAAGGAGAAATGGGTTGCACCTATTGGTGTGTGGATACTAGTTTGATAGGCCCAACGAGTTGGATTCAACTACAAATTCTAGTCACGGCCAACTTTATTAACCATTTTCTTCAACATTTTCATAATGGTCTTGTTTGTAGCCTCAGCTTGACCATTTCCCTAGGGATGATACAGGTAGAGAATTGGTGTTGGATGTTGAATATTTGGCATAGATCTTTCACATCATGATTCTTAAAGGGTGTTATGTTGTTTCAAATCAAGGTTTGAGGAACACCATAATGGAAGACTAGGTAATTTAGGATAAACTTGGCAATTTGTTTCCCTATTATGTCGGTCATAGGAATGGCTTCAACCCACTTGGTAAACTACTCAGTGGTAGTTATAATAAACTTATGGTCATTACATGAGGTTAGGGTGATTTTTCCTATGAGGTCAAGTCCCCACTATGAGAAAAGCCAAGGTGTGATAATTGGTTGCAATTCCTGAGCTAGGGCATGGATCAAATCTCCATGTTGGCATTGGATAGATTTATGCACATACTGATGAGCTTCTCTTTCCATGGTTGGCCAGTAGTACCCCATCCTCATCAATTTCTTAGCTAAATCCATACCACTAGAATGGAAACCACATATGCCATCGTGTACTTTTGTTAAAGTAGTTAAGGCTTCCTCTTGGTTAAGACATCATAGTAATGTCTCTTCGATGCTTCAGGGATAAAGGGTATCACCTAGGATCACGTATCAAGATGCCTTCTTGACAAAGTTCTTTTTAAGGTTTGAGGTGATATTGGATGGAAGCGTTCCTCTACTTAGGTAGATACCATGGGGATCCAAGACCAATAATGACACATGTGAATTTAGATTCAGGGACTTCAAGATTTGGTATGGGAAGTTGTTCTACCAAGAATTCACATTGAAGGACATTGTTTGGCATGTCTAAAAATGATTCGATTGTTGCCATGACATCCATTGCTCTATTGTTTATGTGAGGAATTTGCTCAAAATTTATGTCAATGAAAAGGTCTTTGAGGTTCTCTACCATCTTCTTGTCAGGGGTAAACTTGTCATCCTTAGTTTGAGATTCATCATTGACTTGGTTGATAACCAGTTGTGAGTCTCCATAGACTGTCATCTCTTGTATATGCCATTGAACCACTATCTTTAAACCTGTGATTAGGGATTCATACTTAGCAATGTTGTTAGTGCATAGAAATGATAGCCTATATGAATTTGGAATGCAATCACCTTGAGAGGTGATGAAAAGAATACCTACTTTGAATCCATGTTGGGCGAATGATCCATCAAAGTACATTTTCCACTGAGTTGTGAAAATGATAAGGAACACTGATTCATCAGGGAACTCAGATGTCTAGGGGTTCTCTGCATAGATGGGTGCCTCTGTTAGTTGGTTTGTGAGAACTTGTCCTTTGATTTCCTTGTGCTCCACAAAATCTATGTAAAATTTAGTTAAGATCATTACCCATTTGGCCATTCATCTAGTGAGAGTTACTTTAGATAACAAGTATTTTAGTGGGTCGATCTTTATAATGAGCTTGATTTGATGGGACAACATGTAATGTCTGAACTTTTGTGAATCAAAAACTACATTGCCTTTTCAATGGGTGAATATTTCATTTCATAGCCCACCAAGGTTCTTCTAATATAATAGATAGCCCTTTCCTTTCTATTTTCATCATGTTGTGCTAGAAGAGATCCTAGTGCTACTAATGTTGCTGAGATATATAGGATCAATGGTTTGTTTAGTATCAGTGGCATGAGCATGGGAGGTTTCAATAGATAATCTTTGATCTATTGGAAAGGTTCATCACATTTCTCATCCTACTTGTAAGTTATTCCTTTATGGAGAAGATGCAAAAAGGGGCGGATCTTATCTGATAGTTGTGCTATGAACCGTCTGATGGATTGCAATCTTCCTTGTAATCATCTCATCTTCTTTAGTGTTCAAGTGGTAGTTCCATGTCGAGGATGGATTTTACCTTTGGTGGATCAATTTCTATCCCTCTTTGTGAGACAATGAAGCCAAGAAGTTTCCTTGATGTAACCCCAAAGACACTTTTTTCTGATTTATTCATACCTTGTACTCTTCAAGTCTATTAAACTTGGGTCCTAAGACTCCTATGTGCTCACTTCTTTTCTTTGATTTTTCCAAAATATCATCCACATGTAATCTTTAACTATTTTTTGGATCATTTGAACATGAAAGATGAGGTTCATTTCTCTTTGATAGGTTGCTCCTACATTCTTTAACCCAAATGTCATCACGTTCTAGCAATATGTTCCCCACGAACAAGTGAATGCATTTTTGTGTTGATCCTTCTTGGTGATCATGATCTGATTATAGCCTAAAAAACCATCCATGAGTGATAGCATTTCATTCCCAACTGTTAATTCCATAGTGAGATCGATGTTAGGAAGAGGGAAATCATCCTTCAGACATGCCTTGTTTAAGTCTTTTAAAGTAGTGTATGTTATGATGCCCCCAGTGGGTTTTGAGACTAGTACCAAGTTTGAAACCCACTCAGGATAATCTATTGGTCAGATGAGTCCAACATCAAGAAGCTTTTGTAACTCTAGCTTCACCAAGAGTGCTATCTGAGGGTGCATCTTCCTTAATTTTTGTTTGACTAGCTTGGTGTCAAGATATACTACAAAGTGATGCACACTACTTCAAGATCAAGGCCTAGCATATCTGTGTATGACCATACAAATTTATCTCTTCACTCTTTCAAGAATGTTGCTAGGTTCTTTTGTTCTTCATCTAATAGGGATTCAACATAGAAAGTGATCTTAAGTGCTTCTTCTATTCCCACATTAACTGGAGTGGCATTTTTTGCTAGCATTGCTAACTTCTTTGGATGCATTGTGCTAAGGTGGAGATTGAATCCCTCATCCTTGAGTGCCTCAAAGAGGTTTTTCCCATCGGATGGTTCCTTTTCTTTTACTATTTTAGGATCAGAGAGTGCCACCATGTGATTTTCACTGAAGGATTTTCATGTTAGTTGCATTTCATTAATTTAGTGACTAAAGGATTCAATGGTCTCCCCATAGTATGCCCATGTGTCTAGCTCTATGTCAAAACCTTTTTTGTGATATTCTCATGGTAAGTTGTCACAAAGTCCCATGGATTCTGAGATCTCTTCATCATTTTCGAATAAATCTAGAATTGGTGGTCCTTGTTGGTCCATGGCAATGAGTTGTGGGTATACTAGGCATATTTCAATTGTTTAATTACTCAGAGTAAAGGATGCTATAGATATCATGAAGAGGGATTTGTTCTCAAATAGTTCAACAACATCAAGGAGGAATTCATATAAGGTTGTATCACATGATGGAGGTAACCAAGAGAAATCCTCAGCCCATTTAGCAGTACCTTTTCCAATAAGGGTGACCTTGCTAGTAGTATAACCTAGACCAAGATTATTTAGTCGTTTCTCAGGAATTATGGGTTCTAGTAAACCATTATCATTTTTTCCTAGCTTCTGATTCTTTTTATATCCCATTCCCTTCATTAGTTGCAAGCCTTTGTGGTCATCTTCCATGGGAAGACTGTGGATAGGTCATTCATCTTGATAGAGAAGTTTAGAGATATCCTCCTCATTGACATCTTCTCAATTTAAATCCCCCCACTTGGTGAAGGTAGTAGCTGCCATCTTGATCGTTTCAGACTCTTTGTTGGTAGATGTGGGTTTCCCCTGAGATTGAGGAGAAATAGTAAATTCTCCTAAGACAAAGGTGTTTTTCATTAGCTTGTAGTTCCCACAACCATCACCTTGGATTACAACTTTGATGTCAGGAATGTTTTGCACAATGGGTATTTCCATTGCTAAGGTAGATGCAAGGGATGTTGGGTCAACAAATGAGGCAGATGGTGTAGGTCCTTCATCATTCTTGGGTATTTGGGGTATCTTATAGAATTTGGCCTCAAGATTCTTGCAATAGTAAAAAGGCTCAAGATCTCCATGGATGGTAATTTCTCTTCCTTTGAATGGAAACTTTACACATTGATGATAGGTCGAGGCTACAACTTTTAGTGCATGGATCCATCGTCAGCCAAGTAGGATGTTGTAGGGAAGATCAAGATCTAGCACTTGACATGTAGTTTTTGTAATGAGCGGCCCCACTTGGATGGGAAGTGCAATGATACCTTGTGATACCCATTATTGCTCATCATATGATTTGATGGTGGTACTCTTTGCTTTCTCAATGGTATCATTGGAATAGCCCAGAATTTTGATCAGCTAAAGGTTACAAATGTTCAAGATAGCTCCTCCATCTACTAAGACTCTTTTGACCTTGTTTTTATGAATGATAAACTCAAGGTGTAAAGCATGGTTATGAAATGGTTGTGATGGTAGGTCTTGTTTGAAGAAGGTGAGAAGATGATTAGTGATACTCCATACAATAGCTTGAAATTGATCAGTGTCAATATCCTTGAGGATGGATAACTCAGACAAAGCTTTCTCCAATATTTCCCTATGTGCGGGTGATAGCCTTAATAACTCCAAGATTGATATATGTGTGGGGGTCTTCTTAAGTTGATCTAAGAGATTATACTTGCTAGGATTGGATGTTGGTAAAGTAGGTTGTGTTCTAGATTGAGGTGGGACTCCTTGAATGGTAATTTTACCATAGCATGTGGTGATTCCACATTCAGCACTAGATCCTTTGATGGTGACAACAAGGTGATCCCACAATAGTGGTTCACAATTTTTGGCCAAACTGGACATTGAAAATATTATTTTTAACTAAATCTTCACATTCAGGCACCTATAGCGGCTAAACCATGAGGAATTTGAAGATGATGCAAACTAGAGTCTCATCACATTTTGTCTATATATTCTAAAAAAAAAATTCAAAATTTTTGGAATCAGATTGCACTTCTTTTTCCATCTCCCATGAAAACTGGTTTTTTCAAAAAACAACATTTTTAAAAAGTGACGCACACCGTGTAACTTTTTTTCCATGAAGGATAAAATTCCAATTCTTTCAAATTTAGATTTTTAACTCAGATATCTAGTGCTTCCACTTGGTTAGATAGTTTTTTATTGAATATTTTTTCTTTAATCAAGTTTCGAAGTCAAACCAATTACAATTCAAACATAGCGCGACCATATAACATGTAACTTGTTTTGTATATATTGAAATTCAAAAAAAAAATTGTTGGGTCAAGGACTTCAATATCTAGTGCACTCATATTTTTCAATTTTTTTTTTATAATCTTCTATTTTTCCACATGTGCAAAACAAAGACCTTCATTTTGGATGAAAAACCTATGTTTAATAAAACTGAAAAAACAAATACATAATAAAACCAAAACATATGAAAATTATATTCATTGGATAGGTCGTTCTGAGGACTACCTGATTCCAGTTGGGTTTGTGAAGATTCCTCTATTTTCATCCTCAACTCGAGCTTCAAAGCATAAAAATTTAGGGTTTTTTTGTGAATAAGGTCAAAAATCAGGGAAAAGGGGGGTTCTAGTGAACCCCCTTCAAATTGCATTTTTATTTTGTTTTTTGGGGAGGAAATGTGGGCCCAGTAATTAATGGGTTCGCTCGAACTCTAGTTCAGTTGAACCCCTTTTTGGTTCAGTCGAACTTGTAGGTTCATTCGAACCCCTAAAACCAATTTTTTTGCCATGGGGTAATTTTTTCTCAGTTTTCCTTCCTCCATGAAATTGTAAACCACTATTGTGGCTTCACCCAACAATGATGACGCTATCACAAGAAGCGACAATATTGGAATAGGTATGTTGTACGCTTGTATAATCCTTAAATTTTCCATTGTTGTTTGTTTTTTTATGATCTGATATAGGGTTCTTTTATATCTTAAGATCCTAATTTCCAGCTAGTACTTCAATAGATATGGTTCCATTATCTATAAGGTCTTGGATAATATTCTTGATTCTCATGCAATTTGTTATTTTATGTCCTTTGATTTTGTGAAATTCACAGAGATCATACTCATTGTACCAGGATGGTTTCTCTTGTGGTTATTGGTAGTTTTAAAAGTTGGGAAGTGTTATCATATTTGACTCTACCAACTTCTCCATGATGGTTTTGATAGGTTCAGGTAACTGTGTGTACTTGCGCTTGGGATAGTTGTTCTTGTTGGTGGTTTTCCTTTGTTGCATGTTGGTGTTATTGATTTGATTTTTCTGAGGAGGTGTTGTTTGTTGCACCGTCGATTGAATGTTAGCAACTTTATTTTTGTTTAGCCTAGGAGAATTTAGGACTACTTTAACATCCACCACACCATCATTTGTTACATTTTTGTTCTTAGCCCAAACACAAGGCTTGTCATTTGAACTGGTTGATGGGTGATTTTATTTGTAAGCTTGAGTATTTCCCTATGAGAGTAGAGCTCTCTTGATGTTAAGGGATCTAGGGAAAAGCTCGTCATAAGATGTGATGCACTACATTTTCAAGTGGAAAGATAGATTGGGGTCTAGATTTTCTATGATGATTCCCACTTGTTCATCGGGAAGAGGCCACTTGCTCTTACTAGCTCTTTGTCTCCACCATTGTAAAAAATTGGAAAAAGATTCTCCTTTGTTTTGTCTAAGAGTGTACAATTCTTCTAGACTTACATCCATGTAAAGATTAAAGGAGAAGTGATCGATAAATTTATGAGTAATTTCTTGGAAATTTTTGATGCCGAGAGGTAGATGAGAAAACCAATCCATAGTAAGACCTGTTAAGCTTCAGGGGAAGAGACACATTAAATAGGAATCATTGTAAGCCACCTCCATACACATGACATTTAAATTCTTTGAAATGGTCCATAGGACTTCCTCTCCCTTTTTATTTATAAGATTTGGGGATTTCAAAGCCAGGAGGGAATGGTACCATTGTGATGTTTTGATCAAATGGATAGGGACATAGATTCTATGTATGAGGCTTCTTTGTCTTTCCCATTTGAATATCCTATATTTCTTGTGATATCGCCTTAAGTTGCAATGTTAGATCATCTTGCTGGTTTGGTGGAGGAACATATGGTGGAATGACAAATGAGTTGTATGTAGGATTTTGATATGGCAAGGTGTTGTATGGGGTGTATGATGGGGTGAGATTCTGTGACAGTGATTTTGGTGTTGATTTACATGTTCCCAACACATTTGTATTGATGATGTTCTATCGAGGATTATTGTAGGAACTTGGTTGTTGTTGTTGTTGGGAATACTATTGAGCTAGTAAGGCTTGTTTTTGGGCTTCTTGTTGTTGTTATGATTCTAATGTTGTTTGATGAGCTTGATGTTGTTGTTGGGCTAAGGCTGCTTGTTGTGACACTAAGGAAGCTTGTTGTAGTTGTTGCTATTGTTGTGTTGCTTTCTAGGCTATTGAGGCTGCTTTTTGTTGTTGTTGTTGTGTTGGTTGTTTTTGTTGCTATTGCCGGATGACTTCTTGATAAGCTTGTTGTGCTTGTTATAAATCTAGGGAATGCGCTTGCAATGTAGGATTAGGTGGTTGTTGGGATATCTGATATGGATTGTGAGTGTTGATGTTCTGAGTGGGTAGTGGATTTCTGATGAGAGGTGGAGGGTTACCTTGGTTTAACATCCCTTGTAAGATGGTAGATGGAAGTGGAGCAATGTAAGTTTGAGGTCCCAATTGATTTTTCATGGTAAAGGGGATAGTGGGGAATGATGAGGATGATTCCATTAATTTTTTCAATGGTAATGACACATTAGGACCTTGATTCCATTGATTAAAAATATTACCTTTTCCCATGTCTTGAGGATTTCCTTGTGCGAGAGATGTAAATAGGGTATTACCTGCGTTATTGGGATTCGTAACCAAGGGATTATTTTGAGATGGTTTGATAATAGATGGGATGGATGTGCTTTGTGAAACCAATGGTATAGATGAAAAAATTAGAGGATGGGGTAGAGATGTCCCTATTGGCGTTAAGGGTTGACATTGTGGTATGGTATCAAGACATGCCCTTGTGTGTTGTTTTGAGATACTTGGTCTACACTGCTTTTTGTGATGGAGGGTATACTTGTGGTGCTTATGGGTATGGATGAAGAGGGATGTCCCCAATATGTTTATATGTTTTTTTGGGATTTTTAGGAATGGGAGGAGCACCAAAGGTAGGTTTCCAAGTGGTTGTTGGAAGTGGGGGATTGGTATCAAGGGTACCCACAAGTGTGATGCTTTAAAATGAAAGTGTTAGACCAAATTCTTGGGCAAGACTAGTTGTAAGACTGGGAGTGGATGTTTGATTTAGCCCTAGCGATGGAGTTATGAAGCTTTGTGTCAAGTTTTGTGCAACAAATGATGGGGAAATTGGAGCTACGTTTTTAAAGGTTTAATGTTCCATGATTTCCTCCCTAGTAAGTTCCAATGGATTTTTCGTGATGTCTTTTGTCTCATATGGTACTAATGGAGATGATGGTTGTTGTGATGGGGTAACTTGATTTCTTAGATCAAATTCTAAAGGATTTGGATTACTTGAGGTAAATGTGACTATGGTTTTCTCCATGATTCTCGTGTGTTGTGATCTTGTCTTTACCATAAATTTTATGTCACCTTTGGGAGAGTTGTGTTGAGATTTGTAATGTTTGAACTCTCTAGTTGACTCAAATCTAGGTAAAAAGGATGCTCTAAGCCTTTTTGGAGCAATTATGATAATGGAGGATGAAAAAGTGGGTGATGTGGAGAGTGATCTTTGCAAAATAATTTGGCAAAACACTTTTGACTTGAATTTGATGTTTTAATGTTAGGATAAAGGATTTTTATGAACTTGGAAATCTTTAGGGTAGACTCGTGACCTTCAAGATAAAATAGTCCAAAGATGACAACTAACTTAACCAAATGCATGGAAAAGGATTCATTTCACATACAAAGTAGCCAAGTTAGGATTTTGATTTTATTGATGTTTAAGTCAAAAAGTGTTGATGCATTCAAAATTTTGTAAAGTTTGGTGAAGTGAAGGATGAAATTTGATGGAGGGGTGTGTGAAATTTTTGACCCAATGTTGACTTATAATGAACCTTTGTTTTCTAAGAACAAGGTAGTGAGATTGATGTTAGACCTCTAAATTTTTTAAATCCTAAAGATTAATGTTGGCTTAAATGAGAGGATAGATGTGGGTATGTAAATTTGTTTGGTTCCTCCTAGATTGAGCATAATAGTTTCTTAACAAGAGGTTATGATTGTGATAAATAATTAAGGCCTACTTCCTACCAAACTTGGAATTACGATACCTATGTCTGTAATGGTGATTTGTAAATCTTCCCCTATGGATTTTGATTATGTGATAGATCATTTAGAGGAGTTTAAAACTATGAAAAGGACCAATGTTCTAGATGGGTTGATTATCATGAAAAAGATCTGGCTTTTGACTCATAGAGAACATGTATGTATGTGTGGATGTTTCCTCAATATGCATTCATAAAAGTTTGCTAACAACTTGTTTATGTTGAGGTAGAGTGTTGAAATGTAGTTTTTGGTTGCCATTGAACTAAGATGCCTAAGTTTGAAATGATGACCTATATACCTTCTTTTTGGGATTCTTATTTTTTGTGAGATCATTTAGAAAATTCTAACTCTATGAAAGAAAAGAGGATATTTATTGTCATGCGGGTGGTGGTAATATAGGCCTTCCAGCCTCAATATCAGCTTGTTCGTCTTCTTCGTCTAAGGGAAAGTGCATGAAGTTGGGTTACACTTTTTTGGCCAATTCCAAAAAAAAATTGAAAATGACATAACGCAAGCACGTTATAATGCGCTCGTGTTATGTCATTCTAAAAGCAAAAAAAAGTGAAAGTGATTCATTTTCTGTTGTCTATTTTTTTGCTCTGCCTGCGGCCAAAAACCCTCATTTTTGTGCTTGCGTTCTAGGAGGAGGAATTATACAAAATTCATCAACAACATTTGCTTTTTCTTTGCAAAGATGGTGCCACAACGACGAAGAGGTGTAGGAGGTAAGTATTGTTTGCTATTTGTTTTGAATTTCTTAGTCTCAAGTTGATTTTGTTTGTGTTAGGTTAGTTTTGATTTTTTTTTTAAATTATAGGAGATGCAAATGATCCTGCAAATTCTCAAAATCCTCAACAAGAAGAACATGTAAATTCTCAACAACAAAATCCTCAACAATATCAACCTCCCCCACCAATCACTCAACACCCTCCTGGCACTCAACAAAATTTGAGGAGTGAAATTAAGAACAACAAAAAAAAATTGAGGATCTTATCAGTAGGTTGAGTGATCTAAATGCTTCAACCACAGAAAGAATGACCCTATAAAATTCAATGAAAGAGATGTTAAAAAATGTAGATTCAATAACCCAACAAATAACAGGATGGCAAGATAGGAGGTAGGCAGCTAGGGCATATTATGTAGATAAACTATCATATAAGCAAGTAAGAGATTTAAAAATTACTAAAGGTGATTTGTGATCTTTATTCATTGACCCTAGAACAAATCAAAATCTTAGCCTCAATGCGAAGAGGTTTCCTATTCATCGATGCCACCACCAAGAGATTAGGAACTGTTTTTATGATAGGTGGTACTTGGTCTTTGATTACCCACTGTGCAACAATTGTGAAGTCCCCCAATATTTTCTTAGGAAGCTATACAGTGAGTTTGTATTGAACCAAATCCCAAATTATTTTGATATGAGGGAGTTCCAAGGGAGAGATGGGGGGTCAGCTCAGGATAGGCCCAGTTCACAGTCGGATCCTGCGTGGCAAGGGAGATGACCTCTCGCTAGGCTGCCTCGTGAGCACATTGTTATGCCTATCATTGTGAAGGAGAGTGTTGATGTAGAGACATTGTAGGCAATCAACATTTTGACCTGAAGTGTCATCCATCATACTAGCCCTATTGTACAACACCATCCAGGGGAGTCTTCAGGTGGTGGCCTTCGAACCCATGTGTGTCAATCTTGTGAGGTGACTTGTTCATATGACCCCACCGACACTCAGGAGGCTACTACGGGAGTGGAGAGGATGGATAACATTTTGCATCATGCATATGGCATTGATAGTTAGGTAAAAGTAAACATGTTCATTAAATTTAATTTATTAAATTTTGATTCTAAAATGCAAGATTAACTAATTTAGTTTTATTATTTTAATAAAATTGTAGGGTCATAGTGTTGAGACTAGATGCACTGGTCCACCTACTTATTTCTTCAGTACACCTATCAATGGGGCATGTAACTAGTAAACAATTATAAATTTATTACATGTTAATAGCAGTGTTTTACGAATGGTATTTTAATATGTGATTTTGGATCTTGAACAGGCTAATATTGGAGGTTTCAAGCAAACACCTCCTAGTGCCAATAGATTTACTCAAATGTACACGAAGGTACTAGAATAAAGAGAACTTAACTAATGAATTCTACTTAATAGATTTGTGTAGTTTATATTCATATTGTTGGTTACGTTGCGTTACACATCATTCAAACTCAAAGCATTACTTCAAATTCCATAACTAATAACTAGATGTTGATAGATGAAAAAATTTCAACTGTACAATATAGTTGTTTAGAAATTCAACATAAGCAGTACGATGCAATTACTTCACATGGAGGCATGTGCTTACAAAGGTGCACTAGCACGACAAACTATGGATGCTTGGAAAAAATCTATGAAACCATAATAGCAAGCAATAGCATAGACAAGGCAGTTAGTGATGCAGAGCATCATATCAAAACACTCAATCATCAGGATACATCTGATGCAGAGCATCCAACAAACACCATCAACATCATTTCTTCAAGGGATTTCAATCCCAAATAGAATTAGGAGAAGATCAAATATAATTTCATCAGAAATATACTTTTCATTCAACCAAAATCCACTCAAATTCTCTTAGCCAATCCATAGGCCATCATTCATCATTCCACTAATTAGTATTCCAATTGACTCATTCAAATTAAAAACCATATTAGAAAACTTTGACTTAATCAATTAGATTCACATCATTCTCAGCCACCATAAAAACAACATAAACCTGATTATTGACACTTGAACAATTCGTCGTTTCATTTTTTCACCAAGGCAACAAATCAACTGAACCATACCTCACTGTTATCAATCCATTATCAAGCATTATACTCACCATATTTTGACTGTAGTAGTCTATTTATAGGTTACAAACTCCTACTACAATAGAATCTTGATTATCATCTTGGAGTTAATCACCAATTTGCTCAAAAGGCTTCATAATACTCACCCATCCAACCATCAAAGTCACCAAACTTGTATTATACACCTTAACCAAATTTAGTAACATCAATCATATCATTAGTTTGATATTAACCAAGCACTCAATATCATCCTTTCCACTCTTTAAACAAACATCTTTGTTTTGATCAAACAATATCATAATCCTCTAGTAGGTCTATCAACCATTGAATCGGGTAACTTTACATTCCTATCTCAAAGCTTATTAAAAAAATCAATGCACATTTAGAAACACTTTCTATCACATCACAACATATCAAAGTTCTTAGACGTTTGACATAAAGAAAATCATCAAATTTTAGACTGTCCTCTAAAGAAAGGCTAGTAGATTATGCATGTTTTACAAAGGAGACCCCTTCAAAACCATTAAAAATTACTCAAAACCTCATAAAAGTCTTCAAGCATGTCTTATAACTCAATATTTCACCATTTATAGGGATTGAAAACCATGAAAATGTTCTAATCCAATAAACCCTTGTTTACAGGGTGTTAAAGCACAAATCAAGGAGGGTTTTGTGAAAAATACTCTTGCAAACCTCTATTTATTTGGCCACCACCTAGAACATGATTTTTTTATGTCTTCCAAGACCTTCTACATCATTTCCAATCCTTTGAAAGCTTTATTTATTCATGACCCATGACTGTAGCATCACTTTGTGTAGGAAAATCCTCTATTTTCCAATGTAGCAGCAACTCCACCATGGTATTCTTGATTTTCCCTACACTTACAATCATCAAAACATGCAAAAGTCCTAACAGTAACCTACTCCACCAATTTACTTGACCTACATTGGTGGAGTAGTGAAGAAAAATCCTATTGGACTCTCAAACTTGCTTCTAAAAGGACTCTATCGAGCACTGAAAACTGCCTTTTATTCTTTTGTTTCCTAAAACTAACCTTCCAAATCTTGAAATTGGAAACTAAATCCTCTTTACATTTATTCACACTATGATTTAACTTTGGGTGTTCCTAAATTACCAACACAAGAAAACAAAACAATGGAGTAATGTTGTAAACTCATAAACAGGGAATTTTTATTTCAAAATCTAATTACAAGAACACAAACTTCTACTTTTTCTCACCTTTACATGCCTTTTAAAGATATTTCCTTTTCCATAACTATCTTTCCATCGGTTGAAACTACCCCTTTTAACCCTTAATATGCCTGATTTCCTTGTTTTTGTCAATTTAACAACTTTTAACAATATTACATTATTGCATTGTTTGCATTTTCCCACTTTGACCACCTAGAACTTACCCATAACCTTAAATACATTCAAATAAGACCTCATATGACCTTGAACATGCACTTTAAATCATTTTTCCATGACCTTTTGTGATTGACTCAATAAAAATTTGAACACTCATCCCTTTTGTAAAATTGAAAAGTATTTGATGACCTAGGTGCTCCTACACCAACATCTAACCCAATTGAATCAGGAGAAGATCAAATTGAATAAGCAACTAAAATTTATTTCTCTTTTCATCAAAAATCACATTGTTTCATTTGTAAACCATAAAGCAACAAGAAGCCAACTCATTTCAATACTTCTTCTTATCATCCTCAAGCTTCAAACATCTTATTTATTAACAAAAATGACTAATCTATGCACAAGAAACCTAATTAGAGTCACTAAACAATCCACTCTTTCATCACTCACCAAGGAACCCTTCCACTCAATTTTCTTTAGCTAGGAAAAATAGTAAGCATGATATATGGATAGGGAAAATAGTAAGCATGATAATCAGAAATATATAGTTTAATACTTGTACTCAAAATTTTGTTCATTAGATCTCATACATTATAAGTCATGTGACGCGGATTGCTATTGTAACTTTTTTGTGATTGAATAATTTTTTGTTTTATTTTTAGATTTTGGTTGTGGAAACACCTCCAAATGTTGCGAGGGCAATGGATATCGGTGTTTCATCCGCTATACAATCCTTGATGGCTCTGATAGGGGAGGTATGAAGCAAAATACTAAATTTCAATTTACATTCGTTGTTATAGATGTTAGTTCTAGTGAAAAATAAAACCATTATTTATTCGTAGTTTAATTCCTATTTGGATGGTTTATATAGGGCTTGAACATGCCTCAACATCAGCGTGCAAATATTTCCATCGCGGAGAGTGATCGTGAGATGGCCATAAGTGATTATTTTGTTAAATATATCATTTTTTATAATGTAATTTCTATATATTAATGTCTTTACTTCTTATTGTAACAGTTAAAATTTCACCAAGAGTTAAACTCTAGGAGGAGCAGCAGGAGCACTCCTCAAGCATAGCAAAAATGAGTGATGGACTTATCGCCATCAGATCGCCAAACAAAGGGAAATAATTTTTTTCCAGAGCATGGAGAGAAATGAATTTTGATTCCATATCCCTTTGTTGTATGCGTAGACATGGTAATTTTATACATATTTTGTATTGGATATATTTGACATTGTATGCCTATATGGCATTCTCATAAGCCTATATGGCCATTTTGGAACTATATTTTATACTTATATCAACATATATTGATGTATGCGTACATGGCTATTTGGTTAATGCAAATCTTTTTTATTGATATTTGGTGTCCATATTTGAACTGAGAATTTATGACACATCTGTAGAGAAGCAGAGGAATACTAAAAACTAAAACACATTACACTTTTGTTCTCACTAACTTGATGTACTCTCCAACATCTATCTTCTCTCATGAGAAGAGTTAGAACTGCTTGGCCATGCCTTTGCATCATTCAGGAAGTTTTGCACTTTTTGATAATGTCAAAAGCATGGCTGCATACAGATTAGGCAAAAGACTTTTCCTTTTAGATTAGCAATGCATGGAAGTTTCAAAAAGTATCCTTGATATTACAAAAACATATTTGTTTATACCATAGCAGCAAAAATCTTTTGGGGAAAAAATTGGCAAACCAAAAGTATAAGATTTTTTGAAAAAATCGAGAAAAAGTCTAGAAAAAATAGAAAAAAAATAAGATTTAAAAAAAAGGTTAAAAAAGGTAGAACAAGAGATAAAAAATTGTTTTAAAAAATTTAAAGGCATTTCCATAGCATAGAGGGATAAAGAGCAAATAAAATAAATAGTTCAACTAATAAATTCTAAAAACTAGATTTTTGTAGTTTATATTCATATCATTGATTACATTGCATTGCACATCTTTCAAACCTCAAGCATTGCTTCACATTGCATAACTAATAACTAGAAGCTGATAGATGAAAAAATTTCAATTACAATATAGTATTTACAAAGTCAACCTAAGCAGTTATGCAATTACTTCACATTGCATAGCTAATAACTAGGAGTAGCTGCCAGTTGCATTTGCTTGTCATGGCATTCTATGAGACCACATTTCTTTGAGGAATTTTTTCAAACAGTTCACCGCCTTATCTATACTACCACATTTTTGATACATGTCTACCAAAGCATTTTTTCAAATAGTTCACTGCCTTATTGCTATGGTTGAAAGCCTAAAAAAAGTGCTTTCGAATAAGCTATGGATGCTTGGAAAAAATCTATCAAAAGAATTATAGTAAGCAATATCACAGACAAGGCAGTGAACTCTTTGGAAAAATGCCTCAAAGAAATGAGGTTTCATGGTGATGGAATTCCATGATTGTCATGGCATTCCATCACCATGAGACCTCATTTCTTTGAGGCATTTTTTCAAAGAGTTCACTGCCTTGTGTATGCTAACACATTTTTCATACATGTCTATCAAAGCATTTTATCAAACAATTCATTGCCTTGCTGCTATGGCTAAAAGCCTAAAATAGGTGCTTTCAAACAAGCTATGGATGCTTGGAAAAAATATATCATAGCATAATAGAAAGCAATAGCATAAACAAGGGAATGAACTATTTGAAAAAAATGCCTCAAAGAAATGCGGTCTCATGGTGATGGAATGCCATGACAAGAAAATTGCTATGGATTGTCATGGCATTCCATCACCATGAGACCACATTTCTTTGAGGCATTTTTTCAAACAGTTCACTCCTTGTCTATGCTACCACATTTTTCATACATGTTTACCAAAGCATTTTATCAAACAGTTCACCTCCTTACTGCTATGGATAAAATCCTAAAATAGGTGCTTCCAAACAAGCTATGGATGCTTTGAAAAAATCTATCAAAGCATAATAATAAGCAATAGCATAGACAAGGCAGCGAACTGTTTGAAAAAAAGCCTCAAAGAAATGTGGTCTCAATGGTGATGGAATGCCATGCCAATCCATAGAAATTTTCTTTTCATGGCATTCATCATTCCATTCCATCACCATGAAACCACATTTCTTTGAGGCATTTTTTCAAACAGTTCACTGCCTTGTCTATGCTACCACATTTTTCATACATGTCTACCAAAGCATTTTATCAAACAATTCACTGCCTTGCTGCTATGGCTAAAAGCCTAAAAAAATTACTTTCGAACAAGCTATGGATGCTTGGAAAAAATATATCAAAGCATAATAGTAAGCAACAAGCTATGGTCTCATGGTTTTTTTCACGTGAAAATCAACCTGATTTTATTCACATTTTTTTGTAGGTTATAAACACATTTTTTTTTGGCAATTTTGTTGTTTTAAATGACATTCTATTTTATGGTGGGTTTTTTGTTTATATGATGATATGTGATATTCTAATCCTAATTGATGCTTCTAGTTTGCATAGATATATATTTTGTTTTTACATGTTTTTTGTAGAAACGAACCCAAAATGAATTGAACCCCCCTCCAAAAAATTTTGGCCAAACCGACAAACCGAACCCCCAAACTTGAACCTCAAAACCTATTCCAAAACTCTTCATTTTTCTTGCACAAACTTAATTGACCACCAAATTATGTTTCCCCATGACTTTACCCACGTTTACTCCCTCAAACCTCTCTTTTTCATTTAAAAACCCTATTTTCCCAACTAGGGCATGTCATGCCATAACATACTTTTAACCTCCCCTATCCTTGTAGAACTTTTGAATACATCAAACTCCACAATATCACAATATTTCCAACCTATTCTAACTTATTTTCAAGAAATTTCTTCTTTTCACCTCTTCTAGCCTTGCTTTTAAGGGGCCTCAATTTTGAATTTTCAACAAGGGAAGCATTAGTAATCTCTTCCAATGCCTTTACTAATGCTATTTTCTTATTCCTACTCCCTATCCTACTTACATCAGGCCCATATCACTGATACACAACCTAAACAATAGGTGGAATGACTTATTTCAACATACTACACTCAGACCCTTAAGGGATCTATCTGGTTGAATGTAGCTTAGAGAAATTCCGCATGTTTGGGTGAGAAAGAGGACCATACCTAGTGTGAACATGCCTATTTGGATGGATTGGAACAGTTTGTTTTCTCACACGAGTTGCAGAATGAAAGTTGCACCACTTTGTAACTTTCCATTGCTTCCATTTGACACTTTTTTCGTCAATTAAAATTTGGACACCACGATAAAACCACTCTGAGATAACCAAAACCAAGAGAGGTTATTGTAGAGGGGCCCAACATAATCCCATGGGATTAGACAAAAAAAATTTAAGCATCATGGTGTTTGAGCAACCTCATAATGAAATTTGCAACCATTTTTCCCTTTAGACCCTTAAGGAATCGATCCAGTTGAACATAGCTCCAAATGATTCTACATGTTTTGGTGTGAAAGAGGACCATTCCTAGTGTAAAAATTCTTATTTAGACACATTGGAACAATCCGTTTGGTCACACGAGTTGCAAAACAAAAGTTGCACCACTTTACAACTTTCCACTGCTTCCATTTGACACTTTTTCCATCCACTGAAAACTAGACACTACAGAAAAACCACTTCGAGATAACAAAAACCTAGAGAATTTATTGTAGAGGGGTCCAATGCAATCCCATGAGATTAGATGAGAATTTTCTAAGTGTCATAGTGTTCAAGTAACCTCATGTTGAAATTTGTAGTCATTTTTCCCTTTGGACCCTTAAGGGATAGATCCAGTTGAACATAGCTCAAAGTAATTCCACGTGTTTGGGTGAGAAAGAGGACCATTCCTAGTGTAAAAATATCTCTTTGAATGTGTTGGAATAGTCTGTTTGGTCATATGAGTTGCAGAATAAAAGTTGCACCACTTTGCAATTTTTCACTACTTCCATTTGACACTTTTTTCATCAACTGAAAATTGGACACCATGGGAAAACCACTCTGACATAACAAAAAACTGAGAGAGGTTATTGTAGAGATGCCCAACATGATTCCATAGGATTAGATGAAAAGTTTATAAGTGTCACGGTGTCCGAGTAACCGCATGCTGAAGTTTGCAGCCATTTTTCCCTTTTGACCCTTAAGGGATCGATCTGGTTGAACGTAGCTCGAAGCGATTCCATGTGTTTGGGTATGAAAAGGACTATGCCTAGCGTAAACATGCCTCTTCAAATGCATTGGAACAGTCCATTTGGTCACACAAGTTACAAAATGAAAGTTGCACCACTTTGCAACTTTCCACTACTTCCATTTGACACTTTTTCCATCAACTGAAAACTAGACACCACAGAAAAACTACTTCGAGATAACAAAAACCAAGAGAGGTTATTGTAGAGGGGCCCAACGAAATCCCATGGAATTAGACGATAATTTTCTAAGTGTCACATTGTCCGAGTAACCTCATGCTGAAGTTTGCAGCTATTTTGCCCTTTGGACTCTTAAGGGATAGATCCGATTGAATGTAGCTCGGAGCGATTCCACATGTTTGGGTGAGAAAGAGGACCATTCCTAGCGTAAAAATACCTATTCGAATGTGTTGGAATAGTCTGTTTGGTCACATGAGTTGCAAAACGAAAGTTGCACCACTTTGCAACTTTCTACTACTTCCATTTGACACTTTTTTCATCAACTAAAAATTGGACACCACAAGAAAACCACTATGACATAATGAAAACCGAGAGAGGTTATTGTAGAGAGGTCAATGCGATCCCATAGGATCAGACAAAAAAATTTTAAGCATCATGATATCCGAGTAACCTCATGCTAAAGTTTGCAGCCATTTTTCCCTTTGGACCCTTAAGGGATCGATCTGGTTGAACGTAGCTCGAAGCGATTCCACGTGTTTGGGTGCAAAAGAGGACCATTCCTAGTGTAAAAATGCCTATTTAGATGTATTGGAACAGTCTGTTTGGTCACACGAGTTGCAGAACAAAAGCTGCACCACTTTGCAACTTTCCACTACTTCCATTTGACACTTTTTTCATCAACTTAAAATTGGACACTATGGGAAAACCACTCTGAGATAATGAAAACTAAGAGAGGTTATTGTAGAGGGGTCCAATGCAATCCCACAAGATCAGACGATAAGTTTCTAAGCATCATGGTGTCTGAGAAACCTTATGTTGAAGTTTGTAGCCATCTTGCCCTTTGGACCCTTAAGGGATAGATCCGGTTGAAAGTAGCTCAAAGCGATTCCACATGTTTGGGTGCGAAAGAGGACCATTCATAACATAAACATGCCTATTCAAATACGTTGGAACAGTCCGTTTGGTCACACAAGTTGCAAAACGAAAGTTGCACCACTTTGCAACTTTCCACTGCTTCCATTTGACACTTTTTCCATCAACTGAAAATTGGACACCACAAGAAAACCACTCTGAGATAACAAAAACTGAGAGAGGTTATTGTAGAGGGGCCCAATGCAATCTCATAGGATCATATGATAAGTTTCTAAGCATTACGGTGTTCGAGTAACCTCATGTTGAAGTTTGCAGCCATTTTTCCCTTTGGACCCTTAAGGGATCGATTTGGTTGAACATAGCTAGGAGCAATTCCACATGTTTGGGTGTGAAAGAGGACCATTCCTAGCATATATATGTCTATTCGGATGCATTGGAACAGTTTTTTTGGTCACACGAGTTGCAAAACAAAAGTTTCACCACCTTGCAACTTTCCACTACTTCCATTTGACACTTTTTCCATCAACTAAAAACTAGACACCATGGGAAAACCACTCCGAGATAATGAAAAATGAGAGAGATTATTATAGAGGTGTCCAACGTGATCCCATAGGATTAGATGAGAAGTTTCTAAATATCACGGTGTCTGAGTAACCTCATGCTGAAGTTTGCAGCCATTTTTCCCTTTGGACCCTTAAGGGATCGATCTGGTTGAACAAAGGGTCTATACTCTAAACTTATCCAAACCTTACCAAATCTTGGGGAAGAAATTATAAGGTGTCAAAACTTCAAAATCCACAATTAGATCTCAGTTATACCACCATACAATGGGTAAACCACAAAACCCTCTATTGTAGCCTAAACCTTAGGGGTTTATTGCAAATGATACTTCCAAAGCTAACCACAACCTAAAAATTACTCAAACAAGTTTATGATATCCTACACAAGCTCAAACAATCATAAAATAATGCTTCCCTACACAAAAACACAATTTGAATCTTCAAAACCACCATTTTTCTTAAAGAAAACTCACTTTTACACACATGGGTTTCACACCCATCTCATTTTCAGACCTCCCTAACACTAACACATCATTCTCACACCTTAATAATATTAGTTCAGACCCATTCCTCAAGTTATAGAGGCTACAGAAAGAGGAATGGGTCAAAAATCCATTTTTATTGACTTAAAACCTTCAAATGTATAAGTTCGGGCCGGTTTTAGTAAATTGATGATAAAATGCACAAAACATTATGGAAAACCTTCTAAATGGATTCCAAAGAAAGGTAAATCCATATAATATGCAAATATCAAAAAATTTGGAGCAACTAATTGAAATATATGCTGTACAATCTACTACTACAGCTGAAAATATAGAAAATTCTAGAAAATTCTGAGTTTTTATTGTTTTTACTTCTTCAAATCACAAAATCCAACCTTCAATTCGAGTTCTCCATGTTTTTAAACTCTTTCCCACCAATTAAAAACTGATTCACCTTCCTAACCGACCTTTGAACTGGTTTGAATCTTCACATTCCCTCCATAATGCAAATTTTGCAATTTTACAACGTTTGAGTTTGCAAATTTTGCACATTTTTTCAATTTTTAAACATTTTGCACTTTTTGAAAAACCCAACCTCCTAAACACCTAATACATCTCAAATATGACTAAATACATAATAGAATGGTCTCATAGACCTTATTTTAATATAAAACTCAAAATCCTATATATTCTACTCCTTATTTTCCTTGATGAACAAAACCTACTAAATGGTGCTCCTGCACCAATCATACATTGACCTTCTTGTCCCTCCTAAACTTTGGAACACATCCATTACCTCCACATAAAACTCAGTATCCTTGGTCTTCTTAATTGACGTGGGCTAGATTACATACCTTCGACGAAGGGTGGAATAGAATACATACCTTGAGGTTCACATGGGGATGATGGCATACCTTGTTCGTCAAATACGAGTGATGGTGTACTCTCAACTTCAGATGTGGTGGATGGTGTCCAACCATACTCACTTGTGGTAGATGGTGTCCCTCCATATTCACTTGTGCTTAATGTTGTCCCTTCCTATTCACTTGCGGTAGAGGGTGTGTCTCCAACAACAGTATTTGCATCTCCCCTAGCACAACTCTTTCACATTCATGCCCTTTGTACTGCCAATTTCTTTTCTCTTTTTAACGGTTGAGGTTCCTCTTCAATTGGCTTGTTTTCATCAATCGTTCCCAATTTTTGTTTTTCACAATATTCCCTCATCCATTTTTTCTCTTTATCTCTAAAGGCTTGGAGCTGATCATTTGTTAGTTTTTTCCTTTTAATTTAGTTTATTTCTTCGACATGATGAATAATTTTACCTGTACAAAAAATGCTAAGTCAAGTCAAATTAACTAATAGTGAAGGGTTGTAAAAGTCTATTAAAGAGGGAGAACAATGGTCACCTCTTTCAAATGTTATTTTTCAAAGTTGAAGTGGTTTGTTTTAAGAGGGAAACATTATAAAAGGCCATGATAAACTTGAATGGAGGGTGATCTTGGATTGGGCATCAAACCAAATGAGGAAATGTTGAGTTTTCCTTAACAAAATTGAGCTTTTGGTGACTGAAATTGAGTTTCTGAGTTGGGCAGCATTATTTTATGTTAGATTGAGCATGAGAAGGGTATATTAGGCTTGTTTCAATAGTTTTCAAGTTTTGGAGTGTTTGGCAAGTGCTACTTTCAATAAAAACATACGGTTTCTAAGCCTAGGGAGAGGATTTTATGGTTTGGGTGGTAAATGATTGAATCTCTACAATCTAATGCTATAATTTGAAGTTTTGATAGATATAAAGTGTTGTCCCAAGGTTTCAGGAGATTTGGACAAGTTTTCAAGGTGGTCCCTTTGTAAAAGTGGGCTAATTTGGGCCCTTAAAAGCATAGAAAACTTGATAATTTGTGCAGTTTGGTACAAAAAAAGCATTGGTGATTGTTAGATATGTTGAAAGGATCTGTAATGGGTAAAATAAAGGTTTCTAAATGGCCCTAGGTCTGTAGAACAACAAATTTGCATAATGAAGCTTATTAAGCAAACCATTGCTAATACTAGTATTTTTAGGCTTAATGAAGGTTTGGTAGTTCAAGGGTGGTTATGGGCATTGAAGGAAGTTGGGACTCCTGATTTGAAAATGTATAAAAACATCATACAAGCCCAAATAAAGAGTTCAATGAATTGATTTTGAGGATTTGGTGCTCTACTCAACGCCTAAACTATGGAGTTTCAAGTATTTTTTTCTGTGTTTTCAATTTATTTTTCTTGTGTACAGCCCAATACAGGCCTCCCATGATTAGAATTTCATAAATCACTGTGGTGGCAGGTCTTAACTTGGACTTCAATATATTTTGAGACTCCTTTGGTTGTTTTGGTGAACGAAAAACTCCATTCTTCATGATCAACCTGTACAGACCAATAGGGTATGAGTTTTACTTTAATTTAAAGATGGAGCCTTTCCTCCTACTATGGTGACTTGTGATTCAAAGGAAAGGCATGTAATATGTTGTTTTCAAGGATGTTATCTTAGGCTGAGAACGTGAGTTTTTGGCATGAAAAGGAGGAACCAAAGTGGTGTTTTTGATATCTAATGAGGCTAAAGGCCTAGTGAAGGTTTATTTTGTTTTTGTAGACCCTGAAAAAATTGCTTTATGCTTTGGTGAGGCTTGGAAGGCCTTGGAGTTGTGAAATATAGAAAACCCTAGATATTTATGAGCAAATTGAGGGTTTTTGTATTGGAAACCTATTTGAACATGCAAGGTCCTAAAACCTCAAAAATATTTTGTTTTGAGACCTAAGTAAAGACTTTTTTTGGATTTGGGGGTCTGTTGAGAAGTGAGAAGGTTGTGTGTGGAATTATACCCGATTGAGTGACTTTGATATGCTACAACCTAAACAATGTGAATTTGTTGAAAGAAGAGGTCTTGATGAAATTGTAAATTGAAATTTTGTTTGTAGATTGGAGTTGTGTGTTTGTATGTTGTAGGCCTCCCCCTACTGCATTAGGAGTATATTCCATTTTTTTTGAGACATGTATGGAAAATTTGGTAGCATAGACAAGGAAATCAGCTGGTTTGTATAACTATTTGACAAAATACCTCAATGAAAGATTTGGAAGCATACACAAAGAAAGTCAATTGTTAAATTTAACAAAATGCCTCAAAGAGATGTGGTTTAAAAATGTAATAGGAAAGTGTATAGAATTGTGTAATTTAAAATGTCCATTAACAACCTAAGGTTGTAACATGAAAAAAAAACAATTTGATCAACATGGAATAAGAAAAACAACAAAAATGAAAGAAAGCCATAATAGAATGAAAGAAAATGTACAAAGACTTCACATACCTAAAAAACCAAAGTTTCAAATGGAGGAGTTCTACCCAATTATATATCCTTTGCTTCTTCTTTCCTCAAACTCAAAAATTTGACTTTTTCAAAAGCTTGTTCCCCTTCAAACTTCAATTGTATATCAGTTATCACTACAATTCAAACTTGAATTCATATTATATGCCTTTCAATGTGAAAACTCTGCTATTTCATGTGAAGGTGATGGAAATATCATGAAAAAGGTAGTAGAATCTAAAAAGCATGCATGGACATTTCACTCAATCACCAAAAAGCTACTTTTTGTCAGAGCACGTGCATAACCAGGAGAATATGTAGAATGTGGGCCAATATCATGGGTATATTGTGTTTTTTTACCATTTTTAGTGCAATAAAAAATGTGCTTGCATTATAACACGAGCGTGCTATTTCTTGGTAAACGACCATGTCTCTACTTATTCATAATGCACTCGCGTCATAATAAAGTTGATTTTTTTAAAGATTTATAGGGTAGAGGATTGAGAGATAGAGGGAGTTACTGAGAGAGAGGAAGGGAGTAGGAGAGAGATAGAGGGG
>VDFB02050619.1:0-49290 GCA_007258455.2 Sequoia sempervirens | reverse complement strand
ACATACAAACATATCAACAAACATTCAATAAAGTTGCATTTAACTAAAGGAAGACATAACACGAGCATGTTATGTGTTGCTAGACATGTTCCCCGAAGAAGCAAAAAATGTCAAAACTAATACATAACGCGAGTGCAATATAATGCGCTCGCGTTATATTTTTCTTTGGGAATCCCTGAGCCTTAGCATTGGTATTTTCCTTGGAATACCAACCCAAAGGCTTGGAGGGCATTCCCAATGACTAGAGATGTGTTTTTTGCAAATTCTACAATTTTTCACATAATCGGGTTCGTGCTCACCGTCAAGATTGCATTTGGTTCAATATCGACAAAATCGAACACATAGGTAATGTTAAGTTCTCTCTTAGCTTTCCAACGATGTAATTTTTTCACTTTCTAACAATGTTAGGCCTTTCATCCATAATTTATTTTGTTTGTATGTCTGTTTTTTGTCAAAAAGCAGTGTTTGGTTTTTTTTTCATTATAAATTAATCGTTCATCAAAATTTCAAATAAATTACATTTTTAGAAACTAGACTCCATTCTACAAATTTTAAAAAATTAAAAATTAAAAAATCTATTACTTTCCAAAATTTGTAGGGGGAGCACGGCCAAAATTATTCTTTTTAGGAAGTGCCCACTTAGAAAATTAGTAAAAAATCAAATATTCATTTAAAAATCATCAAAAAATTGTGCATCAACTAGATACTATTAGCTAACTTCTTACCATAGCGACTTTAAAAATACTAAAAAAAAATTTACTATGCTAGGGTCATACAAGAGTTGCTATGTTATGTTTTTCTAACAAAAACAACAACAATTAGTGTACATCCCTCTTTTGAACCCCTTAATCTAAACCATTTTAAAAATAAATTAGTAGTTTAGAAAGTAGACTCAGAGCACTTTGATCCTTTTTTTTGTTCCATCTCAAAATTTTGAGTGTAGCTATCCTCAATTTCATGTCCAAGGTCAGTATTTCCTAATTTTAGAAAAAAGGTGGCCACTTAAGCCCCCTTTTTGGGAACCATCTTGGTGCACTTACCCCTAAGATTTCTATGAAATTTCTCCACTAGGTAGGTGTTTCTTTTGTTTCAAAACTAAAGCTTCTGAAACTACTAATGATTTCAATTTGTTCTTCGTTGATGAGTTCAAAGTTTGGTTGAATGATAGCACCTTCAAGATCAGGTTGTTTGATGAGAGCAATTAGTCTCCAAATAGTCATGTGGGGTTCAATTATGTCAAGTTTATCTTGCTTAAGTAAATTTATTTTACCACAAACACTTGTCTTGATTATGTTTTCAAACTAAATGTTTATGTCAAAAACATCATAACTTTCACAATGTCGATTTTGTGAAAATCATGAAGTTGATGCCATAATTTCCTATGTTGTCTTTGGAAAATATGGATTGAGATACAATTAAAGATATTTAGAAATATCTAAGGATATAAATCCTTAGGACAAGCAATAATATCAAGGCTAATTCAAGAGGTATCATTTACAATCCTATGTTTTAAATGGCCATACTTGTTGAGTCCCCACTTGGATTTCTCCAAAATCTAAGACATTGCGAATAGTTAGAGGTTTGCGACACTGGCTCCCATCCACGAAACTCACTGGCTCTCATCCATGAAACTCACTTCTTGGGACCACCAAATCTCAAAATCCTGAAGATCCTAAGATTCTAAGGATTTTTTTGTTTCAACAATGAATAGTAAAAATGTGGGGTGGCTTCAAAACGATTGGTTCTTGCACCAACAAGCATTAAGTATTTTGGATTCTAAACAATGGTTTGTAATAAGGGCTTCTGGTTCAAGGAATGCTATGATAAACTCCCTCGAGAGGTCTCCCAACCCTTAGAACAAGGGCCTTCCACATCATAAATATACTAGGGGAGAGCTATCACATACCACTTCCCATTGATCATAATTTTCTTCGCAACCACACATTTATACAGTAGTTCACAAGAGCTTGGATTTAGCCCATTTCCACTTGGGTCATTCCTCCTTTTGAAGCGAGGAGGAAGGCCCTTCTAAATGTAAACAATAGCAAGGAAATACGTTTGTAGTTTGATCATCCAAGTTCGCATGAAACAAGGAGAGAACACACACCACGCCTTTTCCCTACACTCACAAGGGGTTCATTTTTAATCTGAAATGAAAGATGTAGGTGATTTTACAAAGTGTTAAGGAATATTTATGTTTCTCAATATTTCTGAGTGGTGCGAGAAAATTGTGTACACATCCAATAACAATGTTGTAAATAAAAACACAGTAAACACTCATAAATTTTAACACCTCAAAGTAGTGATGAGTTTTTTTTAAGCACCAAATGAAATGTTAAGTTGCCTTGTTCAATTTTAAACCCAAAAGACAATGATGAGATGAGGGTTCAATTTTAGTCCCATTTGAGCGTTCATTTTAAACCTAATTGAAATCTAGTCAAGTCCTAGAGCATAAAGTAGAAAGCATAAAAAATTGGGTTATAATTGCCCCAAAGTTCCAAATGCTTGTTACAATCATGAAATTTTAGGAGGAGAATGCTTCTTCACTTTAGCTTCATGTCATCCAATCTTGTAAAATTGTGTTAGTCTAAAAACTAGAACAACATTAGAGGTATGTTAGTACTATAACGAATTGAAAAAATTAAAACACATGTTGAAAAAATGATCATTAAACTTCTTACCAAATTTGGGCATCGTTGTACATGATAGCGTCACTCTGGTGAATAAGGGTGTTGCTCTGGTGAATAAGGGTATTGCATTGCAAAAAAAATAGAGATCACAATAGCATCACTATTTGGTTGGGCATTGTCATTTGAAAATCTTCAATACCGTAGCCACTAATACTCAAACTTCAAACACAATCATTCAAATGAAAGATAAATTAAACATTTATTGAAATGAAGAATTCTAAATATAAAAACATTGAAATGTCTATTCTACCCTGTTTGAAACTTATCCTATTTTGGAATTGGTGTCGTGTTGATGTGGAACAACAAACCTTTCCCAATCTTGTGATCAGTGAGCTTGTTTCAATCAATTCTATTGAAGAAAATCAATGAAACTATTGTGATAAATGGATGAAAACATGATTTATGCTAAATTGAACATGATACAAGCTAAATTAACATGATTTTATGCTAAAATTGATCTAAACATGCAATTTCTAAGCTAATATAAGCTAAAATATTCAAGCCCTAATTTATAAACAAGCTAAGATGGATGCATGGAAGCCATTAACGCAAGCTAAAAACTAATATGTAACTAAAAATGAACTATAATATGCTAAATATGAGTAAAGTATGAGTGTGAGTGTGATTGATTTCAACATCATAAGTTTTTAATTAAGAGATGGATCCCTTTATCTCCAAATAGTGCATTATTTATAGGAAAGAAAATGAGAAATGGAGGGTTGAGATTGGAAAAGCTAATCAACGGTCAAGGATGGAGGAAATTGGAGACATGGATCATGGATTCTCATCAACGGGTTTGAATGCAAGATGAGATTTAATCAAGGGTTCTCATTCCTTTCAAACAAGCACACTTTTGACCTATCCAAGAGATCAAAATTTAACTTGCTCAAGAGGTTTCAAGTTTAGCTTGCTCAAGAAGCTAAGTGAGAATTTCCCTTTTTCAAGCGATTGGAGGAGAAAGAATATTCTTTGGAATATTCATATGGGTGAGGATAAAATTTATTTAGTTAATTAAAACTAAATTAAATTGTGAAAAGGGGGAATATTCTTTTGGAATATTCCCTTGCAAGTGGGAGAAATTGGATTAATTAAATAATTGTTAATTAAGCAAGGTTCAATCATACAATTAGGGGATTAGAAGAATTAAGTGATATTCATTAAATTAAATGGTTTAATGAAAAGAGGGAAAGGTGGAATGAAATTTAATTAAATAACTTAGGGTTATTTAATTAAATAAGAAGACTTAGGGAATTAAATTAAATACTTTGATTTATTTTATTTAATGAAATAAAATGTTAGCGTGAAAGGGGGTGAATTAACCTGATTTGATGAATTAGGTTATAGATGAAAATGGTACAATTAATTAAATAGCTAGGCTAATTTAATTAATTAAGTGAAAAGATGATGGGTTTCAAGAGGAAATGATGTTAGTATACCTAATTCGAGTGTATGATATCACTTGTGACATTTTTAAGTGTCTACAATTGGAAGCTATAAAATCGTAGACCTGCATATATACACATAAGACCTTCTAGATCATGGCCATAGATAAGCTCACCTTTGAGCCATAGGTTTTCTCACAAACCACCCCCGAGCTAGGAGATAACCAAAGGGTACGAGTACACACAACAATAACATGAAATAGTCCATTTCAAAACAGAACATTCAAGAAAGATTCACACATTTACATAGGGATTCTTCAAGAATCTATGGATGGGGATAGAGGTGGACTTCACTTCTATATGGGGAGATTTTTCAACAAGTAGTAATGACCAATAAATCATATTTTCTTTCTTTTCCCAAACACCCATACACCACAACCCTTTATATCATACACCATCCATACTCTAATCTCCCAATACACCATACCATCATGAAATAAAGTGGGGTACTCATATCCTTTTAGTCTCTCCTTGTCAAAGGAGGAACAATCTCCCCATAGAGGTTCCTACTCATTACTATCCTCCACAAGCATGCTCTTCCCACATTGGGTGAGTTTATCCTATACAACCCCAAACCCAAACTCAGGGAAATGCAAAGGCACATAAAAATGAACAAACAACCCACATAAACAATCTTCTTACATTTCCATACATAAGAGATATAAGAAGAAGAAACATGCATACAAGTATAGTAAAACTTACCTCAAATCCAAGCCAAAATGAAGGGAAATTGAAGATGAACTCCAATTTTGTACCCCTCCAACCCCAAGCCAAATTTTCCTCTTCCAAAGAAATCCCAACCAAAAAAATGAAGAACCCTTCCTTTGGCTTTCTAAAGGATTGAAATAGGAGTCAAGGGTTGAAAATACTTGGAGGAGATAGTAACGCATGTCAATCCCCTATTCACTCCTATGGACACACCTTTTCACAAGTTCTCACACATGTGTGAGGTTTCTTGGATAGTGAAATACCAGAGAGTGTTCACACTCAACAACGGCCTTCAAATCTCATAAATGAGATTTTGGAGCCAACACTCTAATCCCATCCCAAATATCTGTCACTTTTCTTAATGGTCCATTAAGAAGGGTGAAAACTTGCAATTTTCAAAAGTTATGGGCTTGATTTGACCCCACAAGCCATAGGTAACCCTCCTAGGGGTTAATTAAGGTTCAATTTACCCAAATTAAGGACCAATTCAAACTTTTAAACCCTCAAGAATAAATTGAAATGCAATCATAATAAAATAATTTCCAAAATGCCCCAAAACCCTCATAAAAAGATTAAATTGGCTTTAAACGCCTAATCACAAGATTCAACATTAAATCAGGTTTTAATCACAAAATAAAATACAACACAAAGAGGCTATGGTCCATACTCCAAATGGGCCATAGTGGGCTTCACTAGGCTAACACACTCGAGTACCCTTAGTGACCTCTATTCCCATTGACCATGGGTGTGTACCTACACAATCAATTTCCACTTGTCAATATATATAATATGAGGTAATCCACAATTAAATCAACAATTCCATATACATATAAATAACATAATGAATTCCTGAATCAATAAGTTCAACATCCATAATTATTCATTTTTCTAGCAACAACATATTCTATCAATTCATATCAAGTCATGGCATTATAAAGGATTCTCATACTTACCTAATTCAATTTTAACATCTTATTGATTACATATCATAACCACTTATCTATTCCTACTACGATAGTCATTTGAATCAATATGAACATATTAATATGTAAAGCATAAAATGCATATAATCATTGTAACATCATAAACATAAAACAAGCATAACATCAATTATCTATGATCATCCAAAATAATCCAAAACACATATAGTATCAACATGATTGAATCAAAAGATAGTCAAATGGGTGTATCAAATGGTAGGCCTCATAGGATCAAACACTTGGAGGAATTAGTACACAGCTATGAATATAAGGACAACGAGAGAGAAGAAAAATATAGGAAATGGAGGAGAAATTGTAGTTGTATAGCCACGGCACTAAACTTGATTTGATGGCACAACTAGCAATAACTAAGACTATAGATAAAAAAATTGGCAATGCTAGATCAAAAAGCTCCTTCCATTAGAACTCCTAATTTCCATTCCACCTTGTCACTTGAGCATCAACTTTGGAGAGTGATTGTTGAGCTTGCACATGAAAAGGAGAAATGGCAGAAAGAAAAGGAAATATTGACTAAAGAATTGGAAAAGAAAGACATGGAACTAAACAAACCAAAAGTCAGATTGGAGGAAATATCAAACAAAGCTGCATAGATCATCAAATGTAGACCTCCACCAAGGATGTATGTATTATTTTTACAGGAAAGATTTCTATGTTTTCGATTTAGCAAATTAATTAGTAAACAATCAGTTGGTATGAGTAGAAAGTTTGAATTTCTCAATGCTTTAGTTGATTCCATGCCTAAGGATCAAGATCAGTTGTGTGAGTTTTATTTACACAACTATGTAGTTCCAGATGGGACATAATGGAACCCTCTAATTTTTGTAGGGGATCTTCAAGTAAGAGAACTTGCATCCTACTATAGAAATGAACAACTCAGGGGTGAGATAATGGAAGAGTATGAGGAGAAAGAGAAATCAATTGCACTTCCCATAAGAAAATAGGCTAAAGACCCATATGCAATCATTGATAAATGGTTGAAGCTTATTGATCATAAGGGTGTGGGAAAGAAAATCATGAAACTTAGGAAGGCATATTATGAAAGAATGCAGATGTTAGTTGTGGGTATAGGATAGTAGTGATACAAATATGTACAAAACAGATGGAATAGCCTAACTCCTAAATTATAGAAGAAGGAACCTCACTCAATGTATAATTTTACAGCCATGCTTCAAAGGGTACATAGGAACACAACAGTTGGTATTGAAAAAGGAATCTACTAGGTGCCACTTACATTTCACACACCTATGTTGCTCTATCTGATTCCACATTGGACTGGGAAGAAGGGTGAAGAATGTGAGAGAGTTGGGCATATCAAAATGAGCCATCTTTTTGAGTACTTATGGAGTTTTTTATTTGAAGTAGATTCAGGGAGTTAATGCAGTTATGGACCTGAGGTAGATTACCTTATAGTATAATTAGTACCCCTAGTGTTTTCCTTGGGGACAAGAAAAAGGCCAGTTGTGGGGAGTTATGTGTCTAGATATTAGCTCATTTTCTGTTGTTTTTATACATACTTTTAGACACTTTTAGATATATTTCCCAGACAAGAATCGTATATTATATTACCTTTTCATACTTATTATGTAGATTTGGACCTAAAATATAATGATGGAAATATGGTTATTACATAATAGTATTGAATGGTTTATACGTGTAGATATGTATGAAATATGGATGGAATATTATGTTTTAATTGTGATAGTCAGTCTTGTGTACATGCTTTGTAGAATTAAAATTTTTGCAACCAAAGAGGAACTGTAGCATGTAGCAGTTGCATGATGAACTCACAACAAAAGGATGTTTGGGATAGAAAAACAAGGGAATTCCAAATTAAGCTAAATGTGATGATTGATGATTAAAGGCACCTTATGAAGGTTGAATGCGCGTCTTTATGACTAGTCAATAAGCGTTGAAGTAGAAGGATTCCTTTACTGATAGGATTTTGATAAATGTTTGTGTGTTTACATGTAATTCTATTTTATAGACTATTAGTCCTATTAGGATTCTTCCTTTTTTTTAGTTATGGTTTGAATAATTCAGTCTTAGATATGCTTAGATATTTATGAGTGGAAGTTAATGATTATGGTTAGTTGTTGCTTTTTATAAGACTCCCTCAAGCTTGTATATAGCCGATGGTTGAGTCCTTAGGTCAGTTGGTTTTTTAGTTTTCTTATTATCAATTATTTTCAATTTCAATACATTATGGATATTCATAATGATTGAATACAATTTGTGAGAATATCTTGTGTAAATATTTTATGATATGCAATGAATGAAGTTAATTTCATTAGATGCATAGAATCTATAATTAATTAGATTTGGTTTCAGTTAAAGTGAGAACAACCACTTGAGCAGGCCACTAAAGGTATTTCTCTTTACTTAATTTTCCGGTCATTTAATTATATTTAAAAGTTGTTTCCAGTTTATCATTACTTCATGAACTCTATGCAAGTTAAACTAGAATCTCATACTTTTCTTGTTGTTAATAAATGTTCATGATCATGCATGTAATGGTTAAACAATAGTACTCTAGAGGTTAATTTAGTTGATTCATTAGTTTTTATCAATTTTGAGGTGATATAGTAATGTTTTATTAGCAACATTTCAGTTACAATCTAAGTTGTAGTTACACATAGCCACTAGTTCTAATTTATGTCTTTTACTATTTTGCGATTTTGTGAATTTCTAGCAATTACAATAACTTGAATAGGATACCTTAGGTATTTTTGAGTCTCAGAAGGCATATACAATGCTACACCATCACAAGTTTACAAACCTTGGTTTGACATTTTAATGTAGTCTTTGCAATGTTGAGTGGACTGTTCAATCAGATAAACCTCTAAATTTTGTAGGTTCTACCAAGTTTACAATACATTAGTTTAGACTCTAGAAGACTTGTTTTTGTTCTTTGGTTGGGTTCAGGGGCCCTTTCCCCTGCTTCTGTTATCAAAAATAAAATTAATGATTTGTAAATATGAGATAGCAATTCCTTTGAACAACATTAGAAAAATATATAAGTGTTGCAACAACATAATTAATTATGATGATAAAATTCTTTCCAATATGTAGACAAGAGAAAAATATTTAACAATATTTTTTATACAGAAATTCATTTAGTATGATAATTTGTTCAAATATTATTACTATTCACATCAACAACCAATTAGAAAACAATTTTATTAATTGTTTATGATATAAAAATATAATTACCAAACAAAACTATAAACATTTTGATTCACCTTATTTAATTTATAAATGTGATTGTCTCATAATGTTAGAATTGCATTTAACAAATACATAAATAACTTACCTCAAGTAGAAACTAACAAGATAATATTTTTGGAACTACCAAGTAAATATTTTTCTAATAATAAAATATATATGACCTTGCATTTTACCATCACCTCCCCTACCATATGGTTGTAGATGTGATAAGGACAATGATCAATGCATAAATTAGAAATTTGTGGGAGCTCTAGAGAAAAAAGGATGAAAGGGAGAAAAATGAGCTTCTTGATGAGGGAAGGTCGCCAAACATGCCATTATGAAGGATGATCTCAATTCTACTCTTTGGTCTTGTTCTCTAAGAGAAAAAATCCTTGCTTTTGTTATTTCTTGGGTTTCAATTTTCCAATCTATGGACCAACTCTTGTATTTTGCACTCTTAACATTCAAAGGCATTCAAATGTTTTTGATTAGCATAAAACAGGTTTTGAAGGGGCCTTGAAACCCTATATAAAAGAAAAGGCAGCACAAAGATAAAGCAATTAAGTTACCCCACAAAAAACACCTAGCTGATTAAACAACAATCAGCCAACCATCAGCATAAGGTAAACAGAAAAGCCATGAGCAAAAAAAAAAAAGACAAACAAAGCAGTGACTACAGAAGTTATTTTAACATCCTTGTTGCTTCCATATCCTTTTTTCTCACCTTATTGTGCATCTCCATGATTTATTCAACATCCTGCATCAACACCACATTGTTTTTTTTGCTTTTCTCTGAGTATGGATGCTCGACCTAGTCCCCAAATCAACTGCCTACATACCCATCTCTATGTCCTCACCACCATCCTGCTTCACCAAATCATTAAACAAGAATTTACCATTCCATTCCCTTACTTTTCATTTAGAAACACTAAACCTTCAGTAGAGGACTCAAGCGACTCCTTGTTGAGATTAATCAAAGCATTGAGATCTTTACGCATCTACAAGGAATTCCTTTCCAAAGTAGAAATCCTTGAAACATGGTCTCTTTTCAAATTAGCAACATCCTCCACCATTAGGCCAATATTAGAGTTCAACAACCTAACCATACTAAAGATAGATTCCTTCTCCCTTAAACTTCTTACGGTAGAGATGTTGCAGTGATAAATTGTATCATACTTACCATGGAGTTCCTAGACCTCATCAACAAGCCACATGAGCATCTATTAAAAAAGACATTTGGCCCTTCCTTTACTAATCCCGACGCTTGAGTAAAGTCTGTCGCACCCCAATAAAAACACCTCCCTTGATGGGAACTCATTGGAGAGTCTTCTTCTTGGTAACCATCAGGTGTAACAACCTATTCTTTGCCTTTGTCTTTAGAGGCCAACATTGCAAGGGAATCTTCCAAAGCAACAAAATTATTCACCTTCCCAAAAAATGGGACCCCCCATCCCCACCACAGTCCTGAATATTCTCCACCTTAATATTTTATGCCACCTCACAACCCTTATTAACCCTAATTCCCTCCTACAAATATTACACCACCTCATACGAACTCACTGACCTCTGCTTCAAAGTCTTCCTTCTACTTCCTTTTCCATCCAAGGCCACCTCTTCACAAGCAACCTAAATTTTACATTTCGTACATGAGGAAGAGGTCTTAGCCTCTTTCACAGAGCTTTTCTTATCTCTAGAAAATGGGGTATAATCCAGGTCTGGGTATGGTAACCATCTGACCATGCCGAAGATTCATCTTCCAATTCCATTTCAACATCATCTTCCTCCTCCAACTGACATTTCCCACTCATCTTAGCCTTCTTCTTGGACTTGTTGGGATTACCAAGAATAGGGGACACAATAACATATCTATCTTTTATATGTTTCACAATCAACAACATCAAACCCTCACGTAAAAAGGTATTTTTGGGATTCTTTCTGAAATCCGAAATCCCATTCTCCAGAGACAAAAGTAGATAGAAAGGGAACGAAACCATATTATCATGGCAGAAATGATTAAGTAGCATGAAGTGGTGCCCATAAAGAGCTATGTACCTCTCATCCAAGGTAAAGTATCGCATCAGAACCATGGCCACCTCACCCTAGATAGGCTTAATTTTGGTGCAATCAAAACCACCACACTGGAGTCTAACCATTTTTTCCTTCTCCTTATCCCTGAGGAAGTTCATTCTCACCACCCTCAACATGGATTTTTCTCTGAAAAATTTCCTCGCCTGAGTTGACAACCCTATTACTTTTGCTATAAAATCCTCATTTACAGTGATTTCCATACCAAACAAACTAAGCACTCGATCGTGCCATGCTTCAACAAACTCCTATGAAACATTCAACTCAAACCCATGCAATTTCTCCATGAATGGAATAACCCCTCCTTTTTGTAAAATCTTCCACACATCACCATTGGCTTTAATCTTAGCACACAACAAGGGCTTCGTCATGCACCTATCACCCCCCATCTTCAATGATTCCAAACACTTTGCAAAAAAGAAACCTCATAGATCACAAATGAAAATAACCAAAAAGGATAAAGATAAAATTGCACCCAGAAATGTGTGGACCTACCTTTCAAGGTACAAAAAAAGATAATGGCCAAATCCCTCCTGAAAATATAACTCATTCACTACAATTTCCAATGATCACCACAACCATCAAGTGTCTAATCAACATCATATGATAATTATTAACTCTCCATCCCTTGAAATCACCTGAAGAATCAATGCCCTCCAAAAAATTAGATGTCATCATTTTAAAGCAAGGATATAAGCTCCACTAGCAGGTTATCATTAATCTCCCATGACCTAGTAGAAGACACACCGAGATTAGCCAAAAAATCCACAACCACATTAGCCTCACAAAATGCATGGGAAATATAAAATTCTTCAAAGTCATTCAACATAGAGAGAACATCAATGATAAATCTTTCAATAGACCATGAAGGAGGGGAGAGCTTCCTTAGGAAATTGATAATATTCAAAGAATCCCCTTCAACCCAAATTTCGGAAACCCCCTTCCCCCTAGCCAATTTTAAACCATATGTTACATGTAATTTGAATTAACATTTTTTTAACAACTAAATGGCTTTCCTAATGATTCCATCTTTCATGATGAATGAAAGGTAGCGACCAAATTTCTCTATTTGACACATAGCTAGCAAATCTATTCTTTATTTGATAGCCATGATTTCTCAAAAAGACCGGCAAGGGAACTTAGAGAGTGATTTACTTGGTTGGAAAGTAGAAAGAGCGATAAATTCAATCATAAGTAACAAAGTTCTCAAGGATTTTAGTTTGATTCACAAGAGGGCATTGAACCACCTACTAGAATACCTCCAAGTGCTTCCCCATCTACTCTATGCAGGTGTTATCCCATAGTTTCTTCTCCTTTTTTAGCATTGTATTGTGTAGGTGCTTCGACATGCGACTAGGAGAAGGCATCGTCACTACATGGAAAAGTGGCCTTCTGGTGATAGCAGAACCCAAGCCACAACTTCCTCAGACCCTTATTGACCCCACTCTTCTTTTTCATCACCCCTAAAGCTTAGTACACTCCCTAATTGTTACTTTCGTAAGATAGTGTGAAATTCTGGCTATCCACTTCTACATCTAAAAATAGTTATTTTGGGTTGATTTGTGCTTATGATCTAACACTAATGTAGGACCCTAGTTGAGGTTTCTAATGTTTAGTTTATATGCTTGTGATGGAAGTGTTATACATGTGGTTTATTTTCTTAAACATTAATAGTTGTTATGTTGGCATCATAACAATGGTCACATGTAATAGTGATTCATTTAATTGTGAAAGAGCAAACAAGTTTTGTTAAGTATTTTCTTGTCATATTCATATTAAGGTGATGATTGGATTAATGCGGACCATGACGATCTCAAAACCTGATGTGAGGAAAGAATGGAGTTATGATAATGCTCCTTCATGGTATAGTTCTTGAAATCGGTATGAGTCATATGATTGTCACTAGGGATTCTATTTTGATATGGTTGTGTATACTTGGTTCAAAGGTTGAGTTTGAAGAATTTTTTTGCTAGTAAAACTACCCTTGGCTCTAGTAATAATGAAAATACCTCATTAATACATGAAAGAAAAATATGTTGGGTACACAATATCCTATGTTAGTGGGTGATTGTTTAGAGAACTTGATGTATCTTTTGAGAAAATATGAAGTAGGTTTTGTGCATTAAATTTATGAATTTTAGATCGAAACAAACTAGTAGGTAATCATTTTTAATAGTGATATCAAGACCATGATGAAATTTCTATAATCATGTTAGCCTTTCTCTAATCCTTGTTATACATACAAAAGATGATTAAATATTTTCTTTAGTGAGAAATTCAAGAACTTCCTACAATGCTCAATATTTTTTTGTAGGAATGTTTAGGTGAATGTTTGTGATGCCTTATGTTTGTTTAGATGATTTGTCATTGTGATAAGTCCTTGTATTGGAGCTTGAGACATTATGTGTGTGTATATATATATATATAAGAAATTGAAGTGATAATAAGTATATATATTTGATTAAATAGTATAAATATACATGTATACATATATATGTGTGTCTATGTTAAGGACGACGAATGTATTATTATGAATGAGTATATCTATATATATATATATATGTGTGCGCGCGCGCACGCCGCAATGTTATATTAATATGTCAATCGTTGCATTAAGCAATGGAATATGAAGCATTTAAACCGAAAATGCCATGGATAAAATAATGTGATGGGAAAAGAAGTATTACGTTGAAGTCCCACACATTGCATAATGTAATATAAAGGAACCATGGTATTGTGTTTGATAAATGGACAAATGCTGAATAAAGACAAGCATAAACTGCCACGTGTATGGCAGCGACTCAAGCATTTGACTAAGTCAATATGCCACGTAGCTAGCAAGGTGGCATGTGAAGTCGAAACTGTTTGGAGTGCATTTGAATTGTGACTATAAGAAAACCATAATCTCCGTTATAGGTGCAATCAGCAAGCTTTAAGGATGGTAAAAAGCCACGATAGGATTTATAAGGCAAAAAGGAAACCGATAAATAACTGTGCAGCCAGTTGAAAGAAGCTTTGACTTGGTAAATCAACATGTGCAAATTGATTTTCAGCGACTCGGCCAAGAATTAGATTCTGCATTCACTTGGGATTGTTTATGTGCAAAACAATCAAATCTTTCAGTTGCTAGTAATATGGGAATGATGCGCCCAGCTATGCATAATTGATCTGCATAGTAATAGGCTTGCATTTGGGTTCTTCTTCGTAATTGGAGAGGTGGCAACTTAAGGAGAAAGGTGGTGATTACCATAGCTATCTTTTTTATATGAGTCTTTCTCTTTTTCTGTATAAATAAGGGTCGATTGGTCTTGGTTTTTTGGTTCAATTTAGTGTGGATGATAGTTGCTTTTCATAGTTATTCATTGCATTCAATTATTGTTCATTTATGATCATTGTTTCTGCCCATTGTTGTTCTTTTTGTTGAGTAAATTTTGTGAGAGCATTGTGAGATAGGGAGTAATTCTTGTGAGTTTTAGGGGTAATATTATTGAGTGAAAACAATATGGTAAATTTTGGGCATGTTACAATTAAGTTGTTTTAGGTGACTAGGTCTCAACCTTATTTTGTGGGATTTAAGGTGTTGAGGTTAAAGTATTAAATATTTGTTTAGATTTTGTACATGTAATTTATCAATAAATGATTAAGTAGGCTATAGAATGCATAACTTTAGAAATTAGGGCTTGTTTAAGGAATGTTGAAATGCATTGATGCAAGGGTCACTTGAAAGTAAGTTCCAAATAAAGTGTGAAATTATACTTTCACCTAAAAGGGAGTATAATTTCTCACGCTATAGGAAGAATTAGAAGAAAATAGGGGACAAATATTATTAAATTAATATAGATGGTGGGGAATTGGATGAAATAGGAGAAAATTGACCAAATTTAAGTGCTCAATTTTGAGTGTCTACAACTACAATTAATTTACTAAAACCTAAAAATATCTTAGGAAATTTTTAGGTCAATAATATGATTGTATTCCATATACAAATTTACAATAAAAACCTTAAACCACTAGTTCCTATGATGATTCCATGCTATTGGCTCAAGTTGATAGGTCACTAATTTATGAAGTGACAACTTTTTTAATAATCAAATTATTACAAAAAGAAATCAATATATAGAGATTAATTATATTGTTCTTAGCTTGCTAAATTTGATCTTTTACACACATTTATGTGCGTTGACCTAGGAGAACATATATCCTTTCAATATAATAACCACCCTTCAAGGTATTTCTAAATATTATCAATATTTAGATATTAGAAAAGCTAGAGGAAGTAGAGGAAAATACGAAAAAAATAAAAAAAAAAGTTCATTTATAATATTATTATATCATTTTTTCAAGTACAAGATATTTTGGTGAGTGTAGACTCAACCTTTTGTAGTTCAAATACGGTATTTTAATTTTAATGTAAGTTACAAACTATCATAATTTTTTTAAAATCTCGAGGCATCACAAAAATTCCATAATTTTTACATGGATTGTTCATTTGATCACATTGTTTTTTATTCAAGAAAAAATAGGTTTTGAAGGGACCTGAAACCCTTTACAACTAAAAACAAAGCTGCAAAAAGAACAATTTGCATCCAACCAAAAACCAACTCCCAAAAAGACCCGTCAAGATTTACATTTAGAACTACTCTTGTGGGAATGGAGAGTCATGTCAAAAGAAGGCCTAGAGAATTTAGCTTTCTTGCCCTTAACAGTAATCCAGCCTTCCTCCACTTGTGTTGCCATATCAAGCCAATTCAACACACAATTTTCCTGTAGATGAATGCCTGCAACCACTGTCTCAGAGATTTCATCATTTTTCCTTTGTATAGGCAAACACTTGTCAGAAAAGCCACCTGAAATGATAGCTGGAGCGCTATCACCAGAAATGGCAACCAAAGACCCAATCTCACACTTTTTAGGGGTTTCAACATGATAATCTTGTACAACATTAGTAGCCCTACCATTTGATACATCCAGAGGGGATACATCGCAACCATCTCAAAAAAACTCTTGTGTAGTTCAAATTTCTTCTCAACCATATAATGTTGTTGAGAGGCACCTTTCCACCATGTTTTTTTCATAGCTTTTTTCTCAAATCCACATTGTGCAACAACATGACCTATTTTGAAACATTTTCTACAATGGAAGGGAATCCCCTCATAGTCCAAAGATTGGACCCAAGACCCCTTAGAAGATTTAAGTAAAATCTCAACAGGCAACCCTTTTGAAACATCCATTTCAACTAGTATGTGGGAAAAGGTGGAATGAAAAATGTTAGAGGATTCATCATCCACCAACAAAAAATCATCAAGGGCTTCACCCACTTCCTCTAGAAGAGATTCAGTCCATAAATGGAGGGGAAGATTAGGCAGTCAAACCCAAATTGGGATCTTATTGAAAGTTTCAGAAGTGGGGTTGAAATCAGAATGCTAAGGCTTAATCATCAACAAATGTTTCTTCTCCCAGCTAAAAAAATTGTCACATAAAATTATATTTCTATCTTGAGCATTTTCAAACTTGGCAACAAAAAACCCCTTGGCTGTGGGGAAAATATGAACTTTACCATAAATTAGAGGCTCCCATTCAATGGAGATCCAGGAATGTAGCTGAGGGAGGCTAGGCCAAAAACCTCTAAACCGACAAATCACCCCACGAATAGAGAGCTCAGAAACATTATCATCTTTTCCCTCTACCGTCTTAGCTTTCGCATTCACTGAGATGGCATTGGCAACAGGGATAAACCCGCCAAATAGCAGCCTCCCATGCTAAAATTTCGTAGCCAATGCCTTAGCCACAGGACCGCTGCCCCTTCCTCCCACCAGACCCTGACACACAGGAGACTCCAGCCTCTTTCGCAGCAATCGTAGCCTTCCAAGAGCAGCCTTTGCCCTAGACGCCACCATCGTTGTCTACGCCATCTGCATTTCAAACTGCTCGGGGCACCTGGGAATGGTTTCCATCCACTCGGGCTGCCATTGTTCCCACTTTGAATTTTGATGTTACTTCAATAATTAAATTCCATTTGATCACATTGTTGAGTACATTTACTGTTCACATTTATTTACAATACTTTAACATGATATTATTTCAAAATATATTAGTGCACAACTAATAATTTATTAGATCTAAGTTAATCTATTCTTATTGTTATGCATCTTATTAGTTTAGTCTAGATCACATGTATATAAATTATATTTTAATTCAAAAAAGTGTAGAAACTTTTTAGTAAGTTATTACTATAGAAAGATATCATTTGTACCAAATCATCACCCCATTATTTACTCAATTATATAAATTGAATGACATAAGAACAAAACAATCTTCTCAAATAAATTTCATCAATAAACAATAAATACATTACCCCTCTTATTCAAACTTTTATGTTAAGTTCAAGGAGTTGAGCTAAATTGGATAAAACATTGAGTTCTCATTATGGAGACCCAAATTCTAATCTCAAATGAACATTTATATGAAATTCCAATGTGGATATGGTTTCTAAATAAGTGGATTTATAAATTAGGTGTAGTTGGTGATCACATTATTGAATGATTCTTATATTTTTGAGTCATCTATAAATAATTTAAAATACTTGGTTTCTAGTTTGGAGACCAAAAGACACCAAAAGCTAGAGCAAAAAGAGGGTCCCCACTTTCAGTGGGGCGTGTGTGCAAAACTGCACAACAAATGGCGACTCCGTCGGGAAAATGCTCCAGAGCATTTTGATGATGAACAAGAATCATGAACCCAGAATCTCTGGTTTCAATCTCCCTATCAGGAAAACAAATCAAAATGCAAGATTAAAGAGTCAAAACCGAGGATAGACTGGACCTTCCATAAACTAAAAATCCAAGTGTGTGCAAGTGAGTTCATTTCCCTCCTTAAGCTACTGCAGAAACCAAGCTCAGTCAAGTTAGGCTACGTAAAGATTCTAGCTCCAAAAGCAACCTGGATAGAGCCTCGCTGCCAGTCAGACATCCATAGCCCCGACGAGGTTATCACTGTGGTTCTCCTGAACATAGTTCTACTGCCAGCCAAGTGTCTATAGCCCCGGTAGAGATATTCAAATACTCCTGATAAGTTGAATTCTTTCTTCTGACTCTCAATATTTTCTCTTTTTTTTTTTATTCTTTCACTCTTTTCATTTCAACCTATGAACAGTGAAGTCCACACTCAGGGCTGAGAACCATAGTGGCACTGAAGCAGAAATATGATTTTTCACCCAACAAGACCTTGCAAGGACCCTACTGCAACCTTCAGATTCTTAAGATGTATGAAGGATATAAGATTTCAGAATACTTCAGATTCAAGTCAGACCAATGACCCATTGTCTTTAAATCAGACATTCAGACTAGTTGACACCAACAAAAGATCTTTGACCATTAATTCAAGACACGTGACTAAAGTCCATCAATAAAACACTTAGAACAATTCCAGATAATAAAGAATTATTGCACAGGAAGGACACCTCCCCAACCAGAAAATAGAAAACCCAAGCCAGAGAAGCAAAACAACCAAATCGAAACCCAAAGCAAACTAAACTAGCCAAAACAGAAGCAAAGAAAAGCCATCTAAACTAAAGCAATCTATCCTAAAGAAAACAAAACAGAAAAAAGTAAAAGAAAAGCAGACCAAGCTGCATTTATTCAGATCAACACTATGTACAGAGAGACTCAAAGTGTCTCATGATCAGACAGGATGAACTGAGACTCATCCCCATATGATTAATCAATGCATGGACAAGCAATAAGGTGAAGGTAATAGTCCTCAGAAATGCAAACCTGTCTTTATATTCAGAAAAATAAATCTCTGCGTTGTAGCATTCAAACTCCATGTCAAGATTAGGAATAACTAGTAACTAAGGTAACTCATTAGGACCATGATTAACCCATATGCAAGTTGTCTTTCCTAAATTTCCATAATCAAATTGACAAGATTCAGAATTTCTAGCAAAGAAAGAAACAACCTGATTTTGCATTTCTACAGACTGAGTGTTGTGTTCATCATCCTGCACTTGTGAAGAGTTGATCATAGTGTCATCAGGGGGTCTCCATTGATGGTGCAATATTCCACTTGCATTTGAAACAGGAAAGATAGAATTAGAGGAATCATTACATGATGCAGAGTGAAATTCATATCGAAGACTTTCAGAACTATGAACATGGAACTTTTCACCTGTTTGAGTATTTCCATGAGGGATCAACAATGAAAACGCAGAGGCATTATCTTGAACAACAATTTCCTCAGCAGGATGCTCATCCAAAGGTATCACAGATTGATCTTCCAGCACATTCTCACCTGGAGAAGTTGGAGCATGTTCACCAATACTGACTGCAACATTTCTATTTTCAACATCATTCATATTTTCCTGCGCATTAACATGAACCACATCAGCTACCCCATCAATAATGCATAGAATCTGTGAGTTTTCATTGTGCAGTTCATCAATAAGCTGAGGAAAAACAGAATTAGATAAATGAGAAGACTCCCTGAATTCATCTTCTGTTGGCACTAGTTCGGATTCTTTATCACAATCATCAGGAACGTTGACCACTTCACCGAGTGCCTCCTCATGTTCTTCAAGACATTCATCAGCAACTGGTTGACATTCCTCAGTCAGAGACTCGTTTGATGTACCTATCTGTGTATCATTTGCATGTAAGAGTAGCTATACTTGTTCCTTCACCTCCTTTATGACTGTCTGGCACTGGAAACAGGTGAATTCTGAATGCTCTTTCTCATGTATCCTGCACCAAGCTGGTAACAACAGCTCCTCTAGGTAGACTCCAAAACCCAAGCTTGACCAATCTCTTATAATTCTGGCAACAAACTCTTTGTATCTGGTCTGTATCAAGTCCTTATCTTGGAAAGGAACCTCTTTCTCAGCCCCCACTATATTTTCAGGAACTTGACTAGCCTCAACAAGAACATCCTCCTTGATCTCCGTAGGTGATTCTTCACTTGAATGTTCCTCTGGTAACTTTAAAATCTCATATTTGTCATCCTGATATTTAGTTCTTTCCAAGATCACCTCAATATCAGTTGCAACGTCATCCCTAGATTCAGAACTGGTTTGCCTCTCTATAGTGCATTCCTTGTTTAACTTTTCTCTCCCCTCTAGGTATCCTCCAACTCTAACGATGGTATTAACACAAGAGTGGCAAATGAACTCCGAATGGGCTGCATTATGAACTCTACACCATTTTGATGAAAGGAAATCCTGCAAATGCTTACCACCAACAAGTTGATCTTCAACTATTTGTGTAAATGCCTCAACTGCAACATCAATAAGCCCTAGATCTGAGGAGGCTAATGGTTCAGACAAGTTTTGCATGAAAAGGTTCCTTTGCAAAACCCTCTCAACTTCACCAGAAAGGCCAGACATTCGAACTCACTGTGTACAGGTGTTGTGGATTCTACACTGATCTGATAATGCATAATGATGTAAACCCTTACCGTCCCATAGAACTAACCTCTTGTTCAGAGACTCACAAAGCAGAAAAGAATCAATCTGAAGACCATTTCCATCATGACAAATGTGATACTACTTTTCCATCTTGACTCAGAACTTGAGTTTTCAGATTTTGAGATCTGCCATATCTAAGATTTTCAACATAAAGGCTCATTCAATCTTCTAGCTATGTCACCTTGTTCGGCCCTCCTTCTAGCGCCAATCTATTGATGGTGTTTTCTGCACAGCAACAACTCAGACAGAATGCAATATTCTATCTCTCTTGAGAGGTAATTTTCAACGACAAGTTACTAAAAATCACCCCAAGGTCTCTCGGGTGTCAGGTCATGACAATGCATAAACAACTCAGATAATATGTGAAAGTGCTAGTAATCATAAAGGGGCCTTACAAATGAACAATGCTGGAAGTGAATTTCATCAGATGCAACAATATGGTGATGCTTTCAATCCTAAAACTAACCCAGATTCAAAATAAACAGCAAAAGAGATAAGGGTTTAGAGAGATTCTATTCTATTCTAACTCTTAAGATTAACAATGCAAATGATAAACACTTGAAATGGACCAATCCCAACGAAACCAATCTCTACTTGACCAAGATTAATCTACAATCTTACAGAAACAGTGCAATCTTCTAAGGTTTTTAAAGATTTTCAGATTATGAACATTCACCCAAGACAACCCAATTGCAGTTGAAATGAATAAATCTCCATAATTGAACCAAGCACAATGAATATAAAGGTCCAGGCTAACTTTACAAAGCAACTAACAATCAGCTAGCTGCAAAAAGTATGGACTAGGGATTGCTGCAAACACTTCAAACATTAAATCATGAACATCATTGAATCAGATCTAAATCTAAATCTAATAACCATGAGCAATTTTAAAAATTGAATCATAAGAACCATGCAAGATAAGTCAACACAAAAGAGATCACCAGAAAATCACAATGCTTTCAATTGTATTGAATCACCAAACTCCAGCAACAATTCCAATGTTTTGTTACATCACTTGCTCAGAAATTGACTAGCTTCTACCTCTACTCTACTGCTAAATTCGCTCTCTATCAAATCTTCTCCTAATCTCTCACCCCCTTACAAATGAGGCACAAACGCCATTTATAGAAAGCCCCAAACATGTCGGCCCAATTAGATTTTACAATAATAACGGGCCCCAAAACAGGTCGGCCAGGAGAATTTCAAAATAGGACAAGGTTTGCATTAAATGCATGAATATTATCCATGTCGGCCCATGATCTCCAGCAAGATCATATTCACGTGCCCTCCAGAAAGTCCTCCAACTGTAGACAGTTTTGGCATGGACTCTTAGGCAGGTCCTATTTTGAAAATTTAAATTGAACACTTTCCGATTTCCCTCTTTTGGCACGAATCCATATGCAAGTCCCCCTTTTAATATTTGTTTAGTCAGACCAAGGGGAAAATCATCAAAAAATCCGGGCTAGGCAGACTCTAGACCAGAATTTGGGAAAATCCAGGCAGACAGGATTCCGGGAAATTCCAGCGGGAAATTCCACAGACAGGATTATGGGAAATTCCAGGCAAACTGAAAAATCCGGATTTTGTTCAAAACTTAGTTTTTTCAAAGCACAACTCGGGGGAAGGACTTGGACAAGCAAGATAAACATCTAAGGACCTCCAAAGGCAATGAAATCAATAAAATTAAGGGGCCAAAAGACACCAAAAGCCAATCCAGGAAATTCCAGGCAGACAGGATTATGGGAAATTCCAGGTAGATAGGATTATGGGAAATTCCAGGCAGACTGGAAAATCCTGGATTTTGTTCAAAACTTAGTTTTTTCGAAGCACAACTCGGGGGAAGGACTTGGACAAGCGAGATAAACATCTAAGGACCTCCAAAGGCAATGAAATCAATAAAATTAAGGGGCCAAAAGACACCAAAAGCTAGAGCAAAAAGAGGGTCCCCACTTTCAGTGGGGCGTGTGTGCAAAACTGCACAACAGGGTCTACCTTAGTTAGACCCTCGTTTTGTTGTTTTCAGCTCCATGGACATCCAAATATAAATGATAGAGAAATATGTGATAAAGGAGTAAGGAAAGAAAGCACAGAAATAACACTACAAAAAAGTATACAACTACTCAACCAAATCATAAAGGAGAGGAGTGAAAATGTTACTACCTTCACCAAGAGCTCACTAGCTAAAGATGGAGAGACAAAGCTTGAATAATTATCACAGCCTTGACTATGATGAGGGGGGGTGTTTTGAAATCTCAAGCCCCTGTTGCAATGGCTTGCTTCACACTAGCTTAACGGAGTTGATGTAGTGTTGTTGCTACTGCAATGGAGTGCTAAACTACTGTTGAGAGTGGAGAATTCCAAGAGAATGAAGTTGAATGCTTGAAGATTACCAAAAGGAGATGAGTTGAATGAAGAATGGAAGAATTTGAAGGAGAAGGGAATAATCTACCATTTTCGGGGTTGGTTGGTTGAAGAGGGATGTTACAAACCATTCCCAAGAGGAAGTGTAATGCCTCTGCCAACTTCAGACATAGGAATTTGTCAAGGATGTAAGTGTGCTGCATGGATGTCTGCACATTTTGTGAGTGTCCTCAACAAATATTCTTCTATCAACACAACAAAAAGATGCCAAGTGGAAGGAAGGCAGCTTGTTGATGTGGAATTTCACCTTCATATTTGGTTTTCTAAGGTGAGGATGTACGAAAGGGGAATTTGCATACGGGGTGCAAATTCGCTCCTATACAATAGTGACAAGTTATTTTTAAAGAATGGGCCATGCAAAGCGACTAGCAAGATGTCTCCATATTTGTAAGAAAGAGGAAAAGCTCCATTCTTTTGTTTTGCTTTACATAGTTCCATCATAGTGATGTCATGTTCAATGTTGTAGGAAAAATGTGTGACAAATCTTTTAGCTAGCTTGAAAAAGGTGGTGATGGTTTCCTGAGGAAGGTGTGTAAAACAATCTAGAACTTATTTTCCTATGCTTCTAGGGAATAGTCTCAAGAGGTATTCATCAAGAGAAGAGACATCTTGAGTATGTGATGTAGAATTCCTTAAGGTGCTCCCTAGGATATCCCTTTCCTTTACATTTATCAAATATAGGAATTTCAAAGTTTTGAGGAAAGGGGATCATGGTGATAGATTTATCGAAAGGGTAAGGACAAAGCTCTTGGAAGGTTTAACTTTTCTTTTAATGTCCTAATTGAAGTCCTTTGAGTGTGTCCTCAATTTTTTGAACGTCTTATGCCAAATAATTTAAGAGATTAAGTGGTGGTGGTTGATAATTGGAGGTTGGAGGTTGTGAGTATGATGTTTTAAGGTTTTGATGAGTGGATGCAATTGGATTTGAGGTTTGGAGGGTGTGAGTTATGTTTAATGGGATGGATGTTGAAATGTGAGGAGAAGGGATGGAATCTTGAAGTTGTGGGTTAAGAATTTTTAGGTGCTTGATGGGATTTTGATCTGTAAATTTGTTGTGGATATGAGATTGGTGTTTGAGAGGAAATAGGAGGATTAGAAGAAAATGAAAAATGTGTGGGATCACAATGAGTAGATGTTAGGGGTGTGGAAGGATTTTTTTGTGTGATTTGGGAGATGTCAAAGTCATGAGGTAATTTGGAACCTTTCTTAGCTAGCATAAGGATGTATTGATTGGGATATTTCATGATGTAACGATGTATTAAGTCTATTGCTTGGGTGTATTGGGAAAAGTCCTCTAATGTGGGTGTCTAGGTCATCTGAATCTTGATATTCTTCATGTATGGTGTGAGCTAAAAATGGGAATGTGTTTCCTAAGGGGGATTGATAGACCACTTCCTCAAAGAATATATTATCAGATGATGAAGATGGGAATTCCTTTGAGGTAATTACTTGTTTCTTATATTATGACATTGTGATAGGAATACAATAAATAGACCTAGGAATGATGGGATTTGATAAAAGTGATTAATGATGATGGGATACAGGGATGAAAGGTAGACCTTAGATACAAAGCTATGGATTGGGATGATTGCATTGAGAGGGATAATGATGAATTGAACTTGGTCACACTATGGAATACAAAGAGATGATGATGAGTACAACTTGGTAATGCTATAGATAACTAAGAAGTGATGGTGGATACAACTTCATAATGCTATGGAAAACCAAGAGGTGGGAGGTGATATAAGACCAAAGTTGTTGTGAGTGAATCTATATCCTTGATAGATGGGGATTATTTTCTTACTTAGGATTGAAAATTTCCTAAGAAAGATTGCATGGGTATTTTAGAAACTAACTTGGGGTAGCCAAGTTTCCAAGCTAGGGTAACCAAAATGATAAGGGAGAACTTAATACACTACTTAAGATAGGCAAGTTATCAAGCAATAAACAAGGTAATGGATAAAATAGATGAGCATATAGATTTGAATCTTAATAAAATTTCTTTTGCTATGGATATGTATGTGGATTTTCATTAGAACATTAGATAGGTGAATGGTGAGAGAGAATGGATAGAAATATGAGATAGATTAGTGATGATAGAGAATGTACTAGAAAGATGAGATAGATCAGTGGTGATAGAGATTATATGTTTGTAGTTTGGTGTAAGGTCTAAATAGGATGATGATGCTTAGGTTATGAAAATGGATAAAGATGATGATATGAAGGAATGATGATGATTTTTGGATGAATATTATTAAAAGGTTGAGGTTTTGGGTGAAATGATGGTCTAAGATGGGTCTCCTAAGTTTGTTGTAGGTCTACAAAGGTCAAGATTTTAGTTTAGGGATCCTAAATGGTAAAATAAAGTAAAAATTGCATAGGCACAACTTTATGCAATAGAGGTTCCTCAGGATGAGATATGCGTGCCACTTTGTGAAATAAAAGTACCTCAAGATGGAACATAGGCACAATTTTATGAAAAATTATGCACAAGCACCTAAAGATGAAACAAAAGTGGTGGATGAAAATTTGGAGTATTTGGATGGGATTTTTGCAAGAGATTGAAAATCACAAAGAAACATTAGCTGACTTGAATCTCAAGGCGATAAGTATAAATGGATTTCACTAGTTTTACACATGAAGTGGTGCAGGGGCACCCTTGGTTTCAGGTGTAACCTTGGTTTCATGTAATTCCATTTTGTATTTTTGTCATGTTGGTGATGGTTTCATGTTAATAATGTCTTTTTAGGCCATTTAAATTCATTTGGAGTCAAGTTTGAGTCTTTAGGTGCAAGGTAGTGCAAAAGTGTAAATGTTGTCAAAATTGCAAAAAAAGTTGTCAAGCAACTTTTGCAACAAATGTCAAAATGATGTTTTGTTAACTCACTAACCAAAATATGGTTAAAAATAGTTGGAGGTCACTTGTAAAAATTTAAATATGCTTTGTATCCTTGGATGAGGGGGTTGGATGAATATTTTGAAGGAGACGTTTCATTCTTGTATGTTGAATTTGTATTTTTCTTGCATTTATGTGCATTCTGTCATGCTATAAAAATAGTAGCCTTACTATATGGTTTGAAGATTGTTTGTATGATGTGAAGGGATGTCTTTCCTTTAATATTATTTTTATTTTATCAAGATTCATTGAGTTTGGAGGGAGATATCATGTTTTAGTGAAACTTGCCAAAAACCCTACCTAGGATTACAGGGAACAATAAAAATGATTTTTCTTGAGTTTCCTCCATGAGAAGACGAAGAAATTTTGTAATTAATTATTTCTTGATGTATTCTAACACCCTGCAATATTTGGAGCTTGGGTTTTCACATGTGAAGGAGAACAAGAAGATAGTATGTTGCATTTTGATCTTGTTTGCAGTAAAAAACCCTCATTGTGATTGATTGGCCAAAACTTTGGCACTGGATCATTGGATTGTGTTTGATGAATGTTGTGACAAGTGAAAGGTTAATTTTTACACCATTGGAAGCCATTTGGAAGCCATTTCCATCATTGGTTGATGTTTGCACCAAGTTTGAATGAGACAATTGACCATCTTTGTGAATGTTGCCACCATTGAACTTGTTCCCAGACATAGAGAGTTTGTCAAACCCTATTGAAAGGATTGTTACATGAATACCCCATCATCATTTGTTGATTTTTTTTCCATGATTGAAAGGATAGAATGTCAAATGGCCAACAGTGTCAAAGTGTAGAAACTGCCTCTACCATTGTTGCAAATGAAACCATTATAAAGTGTATGAAGACTAATTTGAGTTGTTGAACCTACCCTTGCTCTACATCATGTTGGTATTAGAGCCAAACCAAAAGAAGAATTGAATTGAAGACTAGTTGAAATGCCTCCAAGGGTGAATATAGATAAGATAGTCAGAGAGGTGAGAGACTCTCTTGTACCAAAATTGGGGGCCATAAGGGAAAGCCTTGATGCAAGACTCACAATTGTTGATACCAACCAAAGAAGAGGAGTGGTCATGGGGGATTTGAGTTACCGAGAAGATAAACAAGAAGAAGTGGGTGAAGAGACACCACAAAGAGAAGATGATGAGGAAAGATATGTTGAAGAAAAGAGGTTGGAGAGGTTGCTAAAGGAAGTAAAGAATGATGGTTCCAAGATCAAAATGGAACTCCCTGTTTATGTAGGAAGTTTGAATGGAGAAAAACTCCTAGATTGGATAGGATAACTTGACAAGTATTTTGAGTATGAAGAGATACCTAAGGGGAAAAAAGTGAAATTGGAAAGGAAAAAACTAAAAGGACATGCATCCCTATGGTGGGACTATGTACAAGAAGAGAGGAAGAAAAAGGGAAAGGAAAAGATTTCATCTTGGGATCTAGAATGGTTGTAAAATTGAAGGGTAAGTTCTTACCTAGTGATTACGCCATTCAGTTGTATAAAAAGTTACAAAATTTGAAGTAGAAGGATATGTATGTGAAGACATATATAAAAGAGTTCTATAAACTAAGAATTAGATCAGGCCACATGGAAGAGGGTGTTGACAAAGTCGCAAGGTACTTGAATGGGTTAAAGTATAGCCTTCAAGATGAGTTAAGTCTCACAAGCCCAAGGACAATGGAAGAATGTTACTAGTTGGACATAAAGGCTGAAGATAAGTTGAAGAGGAGACAAGAAAATCAAAGTAGGGGTAGAGGAAGGAGTTTCAAAGGAAGAGAGACATTTTCTAGTAGAGGGAAGTCCCAAAGATCACAAGGTGAAACAAGTAGCAGTCAAGAACAAGTAGCAGATTCAAGAGGCGGATTTAGGGGAAGAAGACCCAATTTTAGAGGTAGATTTGGCAATAGAGGAGGCTCAAATGGATTCACTTGGGAAGAGTTATAAATGCAATAAATTTGTAGGACATCAATCATGGCAATACACTGAGGAGCATACATCTACCTCTTTCAAAGGTGAGAGGAGAAATCAGAGTGCACAAGGTGGAGATGAGGCTGAAACTGTCAATTCACCATCACAAAATGTAGAACCAAAAGTTGGAGAGTCCTTATTGATGAGAAGGACCTTGATCAAAGTACCTATGGAGAAGGAACCACCATAGAGAAATTCACTCTTTAGGACTACATGCAAGTGCTAAGGTAAATGTTGTAGAGTTATTGATTCTAGAAGTATTGACAATTTGGTTTCTATTGAAATGGTAGAAAAGCTAAAGTTGAAAAGGATTCCTCATGCCACTACATACACAGTCTCTTGGATAAACAAAGGGCAGCAAGTAGTAGTGAATGAAAAAAATTGGGTAGAATTCCACATAGGGGGTTACAAGGATAAGGTCTTGTGTCACATAATTCCAATGGATCTTTTCCATATGCTCCTTGGTAGGCCTTGGCAGTATGATAGAAAGGAAATCCATGATGGTAGGAAAAACGCATATGCCATAGAAAAATATGGGGTTTCTTACACCCTCACACCATTGAAAGATGAAAGCCAAGAATCACAAGTAGGGTCTAGTGTGATGTTGGTAGATGAGAAGGAGTTCCTAAAGACCATGGAAGAGGAGAATATGGGTTTTTCCATCATAGTCAAGCCTAGGTCTATCATGACAATAGAATAGAAAGAGGAGTTTCCTTTGGAGATAAAAACCTTGATAAAAGAATGTGTTGCTATAGTAGTGGATGAGATCCCCAACACCTTTCCACCCATGAGGGAAATTAGTCACCACATTGATTTTATACCAGGGGGTAGTTTTCCTAACAAAGTTGCTTATAAGATGACACCACAACAAAATGAGGAGATTAAGAGGCAAGTGCAGGAATTACTTGGCAAGGGTCTGATTAGAGAGAGTTTAATCCCTTATGTGGTTCCCATAGTCCTAGCACCAAAGAAATGAGGTGAGTGGAGGATGTGCACTGATTCCAGTTCCATCAATAAGTCACAATAAGGTATGGATTCCCCATTCCACAGATTGAAGACTTGATGGACTATTTAGGTGGAGCATGCTACTTTTCTAAGATTGATCTCAAGAGTGGGTATCATCAAATTAGAATCAAACTAGGTGATGAATGGAAGAAAACATTTAAGAAAAATGAAGGGTTGTATGAATGGCTTGTGATGACCTTTGGTCTATCAAATGCACCCAACACCTTCATGAGGTTGATGAATGAAGTGCTCAAACCTTTTATTGGTAAGTTTATTGTGGTTTACCTTGATGATATTCTTGTTTTTAGTAAAACTAAGGAAGATCATTTGCACCATTTAGATTTGGTTTTGAGAAGATTGCATGAAGAGAAACTAATAATTAATTTGAAGAAATGTGAGTTTATGAAAACATAGTTGGTGTACCTTGGTTTTGTGGTTACAAATGGCACCTTGAAGATGGATCCAAGAAAGGTTGAAGCTATTCTAAATTTTCCTCAACCCAAATCAGTTGTTGAGATAAGGAGTTTCCATGGTTTGGCAAGTTTTTATAGAAAATTTATTAAAGGTTTCAGTCGTGTTTGTGCTCCAATGATTGATACTATAAAGGGTGATAGGAGAAAGAAGTTTGTTTGGTCTTGTGAGGCTGAAAGGAGTTTTGAATATGTGAAAAAGAGGGTAGTTGACTAGCCTATATTGGATTTGCCTAATTTTGATAAGGTCTTTACAATTGAATGTGATGCTAGCATCCATGCCATAGGTGTTGTGTTAAGTCAAGAAAATAGGCCTATTGCCTTCTTTAGTGAGAAATTGAATGAAGCCAAGAATAAGTACTCTTCTTGTGACCTTGTGATGTATGCAATGGTGCAAGAATTAAAGAAATGGAGACATTATCTACTTCCTAAAGAGTTCATAGTGAATATTGATAATCATTCCCTCTAATTTTTCAATAGTCAAGAAAAAATCAGTCATAGACATGTTAAATGGGTAGAGTATTTGTAAGGATTTACTTTCACCATTAAACATAAGAAGGGAAAGTCTAATAAAGTGGCAAATGCTTTGAGTAGAAGGGCTTTAATGGTACAGGAAATTTAGTTGCAAAGCATGGGAGTTGATTCCTTGAGAGGTATGTACCTTGAAGATGAATATTTTAAAGAGATTTATGCAAGTTGTAGGTAGCCTTGTAGTAGCAATAATGATAAGTGGCTTGATTTTCTGATCCAAGATGATTTGTTGTTCAAGGGAGTACAACTTTGTGTCCCTAAGTGTTCAACGAGAGACAACTTGATAAAGGAAAAGCATAGTGGTAGTGTTGCAGGTCATTTTGGTCTTGATAAGACCTTGGAGCAGTTGAGAAGGCACTATTTTTGGCCTAAAATGCAAACTGATGTAAGGAAATTTGTTGAAAAATGCACTATTTGTCAAAGGGACAAAGGATGTAGCACTAATCCAGGGTTATACTAGTCTCTTCCTATTCCCAATAGGCCTTGGGAATCAATTAGTATGGATTTTGTAATGGGGTTGCCAAGAACACAAAGGGGCTTTGATTTAGTGTATGTTGTGGTTGACAGGTTCTCTAAGATAGCTCATTTCATACCTTGCAAAAGCACTAATGATGCATCATGCATAGCAGGTCTATTCTTCAAGGAAGTGGTAAGAATTCATGGTTTTCCTCTCAATATTGTTTCAAATAGAGATAGTAAATTTTTTGGTCACTTTTGGAGAACTTTGTGGAAGAAGCTAGGCACTAATCTTAGTTTTAGTTCTGCTTATCACCCACAAACTAATGGATAGACTGAAGTAGTTAATATAAGTCTGGGAAACCTCTTAAGGTGCCTCTCCAAAGAGCATTCAACTCAATGGGATCTTGTTTTTCCTCAAGTTGAGTTTGCTTATAATGATTCCATGAACAAGAGCATTGGAAAGAGTCTTTTTGAAGTTGTCTATGGTTTGCAGCCTAGGGGGTGTTTGAATTGAGGAACATCAGTGGTATGGAAAGGCCAAGTGCTGAGGGAGAGCAATTTGCAATGGCAATGCAGGAGATCCACCAACACGTTAGGGAACACTTTCAAAATAGTGTTGATAAGTATAAGCAAAGGGAAGATACAAAAAGGAGAGAAGTGGATTTCAAGGTAAGTGATTTGGTTTTGGTTCATCTCAAAAAGAAAATATTTCCAAAGGGGTAGTACTCTAAGTTGCACATGAAGAAGATAGGACCTTGCAAGGTTGTTCACAAATTTGCAAATAATGCATACGAGGTCAAACTCCCTCAAGGAGTTGGCATATCTCCCATCTTCAATGTTGTTGACTTACATCCATACAAGGGGGAACTCATTGGTAATCTAGGAGCAGGTTCACAAGTAGGTTTAGATGTTGAGTGGGTCAAGGACCTTCCACCAAGTAGACCTCTGGAGTTGGAGTGTATCCTCAACACCAAAGCGCTCAAGAAGACAAGGAACAAAGCCTATTTTCAGTATTTAGTTAAATGGAAGGGTCTACCTAATGAAGATGCTACTTGGATGTCTAAGGCTGATATTATTAGGCATGGGTATACTGTTGCAGGTCTTAACTCAAGTGGGACTTGAGTTCTTTTTCTCCTCTGGGGAGTATGGTACAAGGGCACCCTTGGTTTTAGGTGCATCTTCGGTTTCATGTAATTCCATTTTGGTTTTTTGTCATGTTGGTGTTTTTTTCATGTTAATAAGGTATTTTTAGGCCATTTCAATTCATTTAGAGTCAATTTTGAGTCTTTAGGTGCAAGGTAGTGAAAAAGTGTAAATGTTGTCAAAATTGCAAAAAAAATTGTCAAGCAACTTTTGCAACAAATTTCAAAATGATGTTTTGTTAACTCACTAACCAAAATATGGTTGGAAATAGTTGGAGGTCACTTGTACAAAATTAAATATTCCTTATATCCTCATATGAGGGGGTTGGATGAAGATTTTGAAGGAGAAGTTTCATTCTTGCACGTTGAATCTGTATTTTTCTTGCATTTTTGTACATTCTGTCACACTGTATGGATAATAGACTTACTATGAGGTCTGAAGATTGTTTTTATGATGTTAAGGGATGTCTTACCTTTAATATTATTTTTATTTTATCAAGATTCATTGAGTTTGGAGGGAGATATCATTGTTTTAGTGAAACTTGCCAGAAACCCTACCTAGGGTTACAAGGAATAATAAAAATGCTTTTTCTTGAGTTTCCTCCATGAGGAGACAAAGAAACTTTGTAAGTAATTTTTTTTTGATGTATTTTGACACCTTGCAAGATTTGGGGCTTGGTTTTGCATGTGTGAAGGATAACAAGTAGATAGTATGCTACATTTTGATTGTGTTTGAAGTTAAAAAACCCTCAATGTGACTGATTGGCCAAAACTTTGGCACTAGATCATTGGATTTTGTTTGATGAATGTTGTGACAAGTGAAAGGTTAATTTTTACACCATTTGAACCCATTGGGAAGCCATTTCCATCATTGGTTGATGTTTGCACCAAGTTTGAATGAGACAATTGACTGTCTTTGTGAATGTTGCCACCATTGAACTTGTTCCCAGACATAGAGAGGTTGTCAAACCCTATTGAAAGGATTGTTACATGACTACCCCATCATCATATGTTGTTCGACATTGTTGAAATTTTTTCCATGATTGAAAGGTCAGAATTCCAAATGGCCAATAGTGTCAAAGTGTAGAAACGGCCTCTGCCATTGTTGCAAATGAAACCATTAGAAGGTGTATGAAGACTAATTTGAGTTGTTGAACCTACCCCTAATATGCATCATGAAGACATGACAAACAAATGAGCACAATCCTAGAATTAGTCAAGTAGGTGTGTATACCTAATTTGGGCCCACCACTAAGGGCTAATACCTTGAGATTAGTGTGAAACACTTCTCTTTCAAGAGTCAATAGCTAGGGATCTAGTGGCACAAGGGCTCACCTTTTCCATTTCCTTGGAATTCCTAAGACCTTACCCAAAGATATTCTACCTTTACTTAAGGAGATACATGGCGAGTAACTTCAGGGATGATATTGTACCCTACACCACACTAAGCAATGGTAAAATGGTCTTAAAGGCTTCTAAAAACAATGTGTTTAGTGGATTTCAGAATAGTGATCCCATCTAACAATACTCAAGATTAGGAGGGTCTCTCCTCTCCTAACCAAACAAGTCTCAATGGATCAAGGGTCTTGTGGCTTGGATTGAATAACACTAGCCACGCATTTAGGTACATATTTTTCTCTCCCCCTTTTTTATACCTGACCAAAAGAAGTGGTTGACATCACCCTTAAGGTGATCACATTCCCAAGCATACCTCCTAATGGGAAATATTATACTATGTTTTTTATCACGCAAAATCGCACAAAGCACAAGGGGAGAGCATATGTCAAAAACTAGAAAGCATTAGGTGATAACATAAAACATAAAATGAATAAATATGAGATTTATGATATCCAATATCACACTAAGCACACAAGTAGAGAGCATATGTCTATACACCCTTCCAAACACAACAAGAAATATTCATTAACCAACTAACCTAACTTTAATGCGTAGATTAGTGAGAAAACAAGTCTTGGAACAATAAAACCTTCTAAAATAATTATTAATATTGATGAATATGATATTTTATGAGCATATGTAGGCTGCACCAATTGTTAGTTGACCAAAAATGCAAGTTAGCTGACAAAACAAGCTCAATACCCTAAGAAATAGCAAACCATAATGGAAGCACAAATTTACCAAACACAAGTGTCACTTTATGATTCAAAGGTTCCTCAAGATGCTACAAAGGCACAACTCTATGCAACAAAGGCACAATTTCCAAGATAAGGCCCTAAAACTTACCTCAAGGTCCAAAAAATGAATTTTTTGACCAAACAAGCTTGGAAACCTACAAAACTAGAGGGTAACATAATGTATTACACATAGATATTGTAAAAATATGTTATCCAATAAGCCCAAAAATTCCCAATATGGATGCAAGCTCAAATCTACTAGGAGGCTTCAAAGAAACCCTAGGTTAGAGAAACCCTAGGAAACCCTAATTTCTACAAGGACCTACAAAAATAGAAATTTAGAGCAATGAAAACCTACAAAAAAAGGCACCAATGATGAACAAAACCCTAGGAGAAACACTAATTTCTTAAACTAGATTCTTAGAATAGAAGCATAGTTGTGGGTGACAAAGATGCAACTCTATGCAATATTAGTTCCTCAAGATGAAATATAGGTGCCTCAATATGAGATAGAGGAACCTTTATATTAAATAAAGGTTCCTTTTCATAGTATTGAGCCCAAAAATAAATTCTATATCAAAAATCTTCAACAAAATTCACCAAAAAAGGTTAAAATAGAGATGTGGCTCCCATCAAGCATGTCAAAATGAAGGCATGGAAAAATCATTGAAGCAAAACAACATAATATAATACATGAATATCAAATTTATTCCTCAAACAATCTTCATCCTCCTTGATGAGCTAAAACAGAATGCACCCTAGTTCTATTTGATTTTCTCTTTTGATGATGATAAGATGTGGATTGTTTAATAAAATAGCATAACCTTGGTATGATTGCAATAATAAGATAGAAAAATGGTAGCATAAGGGTATGATAGTAGACTTGGATGCTTGATGATCAAGGATGAGGGCCTCTAGATACAGAGTTTTGAAGAGGCAAAATCAAGGGCCAAGATAGATTGATGATGAATGGTTAAGATTGAATGAGGATTAAGGTTGGACTCAAAGATATATTCATGTGACAAGTGGCACGAGTGATAATAGGAATGAATTAGGGACAAATATTTATGTGAATGACTAGGATTAAGAGATGGGATATGAGATGAATGTATGATATGGAAAGTTAGTTTGAATTTTGAGAAGATATCTAGGTTCAATGAATCTAGATAAGGAGTCAGTTAGACATGTGAAGGGGGGACACTTGTCACATGATGACAATTTTAGATAATGATCCATGTGAACAAGTTTAAGGGCTGGGATTGAATGGACAAGGATAGTGGATAAAGTGGAATTAATTAAATAAATAATAAATATTTATTCAATTAATGAGATCATGTGAAGGGAAATTAATTAAATAAATAATAAATATTTATTTAATTAAAAATTAGGACAAAGTAGGGGAATAATGAAATTAATTAATTAAATAATAAATATTTAATTAATTAATGACTTAGGATAAGGTAAAATTAGGTGTGGTTGGGTAAGGTCAAATTTTAGTTGTCTACAATGGCTATTCAAATTTTTAAATAGTGGTAATCAAATTCACAACTATCTATCCAACCAAATCTAGAGTAAAATTTATCTAGTTATCTATTAACAAACTATTATAAGTATATTACGTTAAGAAAATATTACATTCAAGTAATATGAGGTATTCAAGGAAATATTGTAGGACACAAATTTTTTATGTTTGTTAATATTGAATTAATATACTTGATGGTTAGATTACTTTTTACCTTCTCAAGTAATCTAATGATTACATATATCAAATCTACTTAGCAAGAGGGATGGTTGATGAAACAATAAATTTTTGAATACTCTAATCAAATTTGTGTGTAGTGCTTCATTAATACAATATATGCAATCTAAATTAACATATTTTAATCAAAATTTTCTAGCCCTTTTTGGGTGCTCATGACAATTTAAAGGCATTCATTTGAGCATTTATACATCATTTGATCATATTCAAGGAAGCATTTGAAATCCTAGAGCACTAAAGGGGCATTCCATAAGAACACTTCAACTTGGAGCCCTATATGGAATAATACCTACATTAGAATTTGTATTCTAGATCACTTGCACACTCACCTTCTATCTACCCAAAATTATTCTAAGGTCATAAAGCTAACCATTCTAGAGGGTTGGTTGAAGAGAATGGTGAATTTTTCGTAATTCAACACTCTCCTTAAGGTATGTTTTAATACCATCAATCCTTACACACAAGTAGATATCAAAGTTTCAAGCAACATCAATTTTTGTAGTCCATAGTCAATATGTTTGATCACATGGACTTGATGCAATTTCTAGATGTCAAGTCATTATCATAGAAAATGACTTCGATCCCACACATGTAGACTTGATATGTAGTGACTTTCATTTATATTATGATTCCAAGATATTTCATAGACTAAAAATATCCATTTGCAATACCAAGACAATCAAATTATGTCAACATTAAACTATTATATTCTTCAATATAAGTCTCATATCTATATATTTTTAAGTAGCATTTTTATATTAAAAATTAGAAGAAAAAAATACATCAATAAAAACAAAAGACCAACCCTTTCAATACATCAAAAAGAGAACCCTACATGAAACATCATCATAAACTATAAGAAGATCATAAACAAAATCTTTGCAATAAATAAAGAGAACCCTACAAAAAAACATCATCATAAACTATAAGATCATAAACAAAATCTTTGCAATAAATAATCAATTAGATTTTGAAATAAGACATTGAATCTAGAAGCTTTTAATGAATTCAATAAGACATAATAACCCAGATGGGGTCCATATTCTACCTCTAAGCTAGACCATTCACCATTTTCTCAAACATTCTTTTAACAGGGTTTGTTTAAACTTAACACTCCAAAGACCCACAAAGACAAATCATAATATTCTTTAGAATAAATGATATGTTGCAAGATAACCACCTAGCAAAGTTAAGATGTACTTTTTTCTTAAAGAAATACCTAGGTAAGGACAACATTTTATTTGATTGCTTAATTCCTAAGGAAAGCCCATTAGGTAAGGACAAAATAATATTGGCCTAAGCTTAACGCAAACAAAAAAACCCATAGGTGTGAAATGTCCACATATATTTTATGAATAAGTTAGTTTCTTGTCTCCTTCACTTTCTCTATACAAGTATAAAGAATTTGACTTCAATACTTTTCCAACTTAAACTAAAAATAAGCCTAGATGAGCGTTTGGGCCCCTTCTTTTTAGGCCTAAAACATGGAATTTGGTGCTGAAATCCGGGCAAAGACTTCCCTTTTACAAAGACCATTCAAAAAGCATGCTCCTTAGTTTTGGAGTTTGGTAGCAACCACATGCAAAGATTCTTTTTGTTTTGGTTTTTTTAATATTTTGTGGTGAAACCCATATGTTACTGTTTTTTTTTAACTTCTTAAAATTGGAAAACGAGGAGTCCATGTCGAATTTTGTGGGTGCATTGGTATTGTGGCCTAACATTGGTGTTGATGGTGTGAGAACTATTAAAAAATGTGGGCTTTTAGGTACAAGAATCAAGGATGGAATAGAATGCGAGGTTTTTAAAGCATATGAGGTTAAAGGTGAGTATAGATTAAGGAATGCTTTTTATTATTTTGAGTATAAGGTTTAATTGTGGGTTGTTGAAGTTTGGGTATTTGAGGTGTTGCGATTAATTTTTCCGGGGAATGCATATGTGATCTTCTAGTTTTGAGCTCACAAACTTTAATCAATATGAAAATTTTGGTTTGTTTTCATATATGACCCATATTTGTGGTGTTACTTTAATTGTCTTAGGGAATATGGATGAGATCTTTTAGTTTTGAGTCCATAAACTTTGATCAATATGGAAAATTTGGTTTGTTTTCATATATGACCTATTTTTGAGGTGTTGCTTTAATTTTCTTAGGGAATACAAATGTGATCTTTTAGTTTTGAGCCCATAAACTTTGATCAATATGAAAATTTTGGTTTGTTTTCATATATGACCCATATTTGAGGTGTTGCTTTAATTTTCTTAGGGAATACAAATGGGATCTTTTAGTTTTGAGTCCACAAACTTTGATCAATATGAAAAATTTGGTATGTTTTCATATATGACCCATATTTGAGGTGTTGCTTTAATTTTCTTAGGGAATATAGATGAGATCTTTTAGTTTTGAGTCCACAAAATTTGATCAACATGGAAATTTTGGTTTGTTTTCATATATGACCCATATTTGAGGCGTTGCTTTAATTTTCTTAGGGAATACAAATGGGATCTTTTAGTTTTGAGTCTACAAACTTTGATCAATATGAAAAAATTGGTTTATTTTCACATACGACCCATGTGAAGGTAAAAGTAGAAAAGAACAAGGATTGTTTAACATGTTGTTTTGAAAATTATAGTGCTTTTCTTGTTTGTCTATACTTCTTATAGCCTCACTCACTTGGATGTTAAATATATGTGGTTTGTGAAGAAGGATAGTTAGTCAAATCTAAAGAGTAGAGTTATATATATCATTGTGAGAGGTGAAATCAAATAGAAATAAAAAGGAGAATAAAGCAATAAGAATCCAACTCCAAATGAAATCACAACTCTCGCCTTTTGATTGAGGTCAACAACAATTTGTTTCAAAAACAAAATGAAAGAAATTTCAATGCAAAACCTATCCAAGTAATCACTGTCGATGGAGTAGATTTTTCTGGATGATTTTTTGTGTTTCGAGCTCAATGTTGCAACATCTACTTGCTCAAGTCAAGGATTAAGCTCCAATTTATAGAACTTTTGAGAGGAAATTGAACAGTGGAGATTTAATCTTGGATCATAAGTTGGATCTATGAATGGTGGATGTGATGGGGGAGAGGTGGCAATCAATTCGTTAATTGGATGGAGGTGACTAGGTAGTCAACTCATTTGATTGGTGAGTTGAAAATTATTTGATTCATTAATTAATTTATGATCTTAAGTTATCCAAATTGATTGTCTTGGCAATAATGGGTTTGATTGGTGAGTTAACTAAATTGATTATTTAGTTAACTATTTTGAATTGATAGTTAACCCATGAGGTGTAATTTAGGATTTTAATTAATTTAATTATGGATAATTTAGATCTAAATTTGAATTAAATTAATTAAAAAAATATTTAATGAATTTAATTGTGGTAAAGTAATAGACTTAGGATAATATTAATTATTTTTATGAATTGATAATGGTGGTAAGTGCATGTTAAATGTTAACATGAAATGATATTATAAAAATTTGTGTATACGTGATTTCAATCTCTATATTCCCCTTTTTGAAATGGTATTGTGATTAGAAGAAGCAATCTCATTTCAAAGAAAGTAGATATGGACATAAGGTGTGTTGACATTGATGAGAGATAATACTCGAAGCATCAAAGGTGAAGGATTCATTGGTTGGATTGCCAACTAAATTAGATTGATTGATTGATTGGAAGATTATAATATTGGATTTGAAGGATGCTTTAATGTTGGATAGATTTTAGATTCAAAATATCAACATAATTTTTGAGATTGAATCAAACGATGATATGCCCCACCAAGATGAGGATAAGGTTGGATGAACATGGTTGTCCTCTCAAAATAAATGGAATGATATTAGAAAATATGAGAGGGATGAATGAAAGTTCATAAATATGATGGGAACAATGGAAAAAATAATTGAGTAGGATGGGAAAATATATTATGAAGGTTGGAAGAAGATTAAGAGAAACATGATGATGTAGAGATGGAGACTAGGAGGAGAATAGAAAATATGGTGAAAATAAATTGGCATGGTAGAAATTGTTGGAGTTTCAAAGATACTCATAGACTTAGAAGATCCCTAGAAAACCAAATAACCTTCTACAAATATATTAAGAAAAATTATAATATCAATGTTCAAACCAAAAATTTGTGTAAAATGTATAAAGAAGGTCTTGCATATAAAGGTAAGGATAAAAAGGTGAGATGGTAGGATTGAAAATAATAACTACCTCTCTAAAGATGTGACACATGTAGAAGCACTTGGGACAAGTATGAGGACATGTATAAAATCCCTATGAGGTGACACAACAAAATAGAAAACTTGTAAGTGAGCCTAAGTCTAGTGTGAAAAGGTTTACTAGGTAAAATTAAACTAGATAGGTAATAACACTTTTCACACTAACAAGTCCCCCTTAACTAATACTTAGGGAGAAATATAAATACTCAAAAATGAGTCTTGATAACTAGGACTAATGATATAATCACGTGAAATAAATGTCTATCACAAATACAATAAAGGAGAAAACTTTGTGGAAAAAACTCCTCTTGAAAAAAGTGAACTAATAAAAAGGAAGGACTCAAAATGACTCTTGAAGGACAAACTCTTTCTACCCAAGCATATGTTGTTACTCAGAATAGCAAGACAATGCTAGAGGATTAGTGAAGATGTATGTTTAGTGTTGTAAATTATCAACCCTGACAATTTCACACTACATGGACATCTTATTTTTCCTATGGACTTAATTATATTAATAATTTATTCATTTTGGGGCCAGGTTGAGAAAATAAATTAAAATCCTCGACATCCTGACAAATTTGAGCCTAAAGTACCCAATCAAGGGTGAGAGTGCCCTTGACCCTAAAGGTGACCCATTTCAAATTTAATGCTTTAGTGTCGGTCGTTGGAGAATCAAAAAGGATCCCAAGTCATCCTATAATCAAAAATATCAATCAAGATGCATATATAAACAAGTTTCCTTCTTCTTTGAACATTAGGAAGCATTATGAACAAGAATCTATTATGATCAATCATGCACTATCATGCTCTTATAAAAATGTATTGAGTTATCCTCTACATTCTAGCTACAACAAAATACTATATTTTATGAACTAACCTAGTGTAGGTCTTCATGCAATTCAAACATCTATCAAACAACCTTTGGTGGCAACTTATGGTGTGGAAAGCACTTTGATAGAGATTTCATACCTAAGATAATAGTATCATTTTTCATTTATCATTACAATGAATTATTATGATTTGGCCTCTACCACACTTAGGGTAATCCCTTTTGATCATCATTTGTTGTTCATGGAGGTGGAAACACCAAAACTGGGTTTGACTTAGGCAAGCCCCTAAATAGCACATCATTTGTGTCTCTTTTCATGTGTACAAGTTAGATCTAAAGGTTTTGTTGTGCCCTCAACACACACGCCCCATTCAGAATGGGGACCCTCTCTTTTCTTCGCCTTGCTCGGTCATTTATCATTGCCTCATTTTGCGTGCCCACGTTCTGGTGTCCTAAATGGCCAATGTTCTTCCAAAGTCTCATCTTAAGTTGACCGTATTTCATCCCCTCCAATTTTTCCAAGTCCTGGTGCCATGTGGAGTTTCCTTGGCAGTTTGCTTATGCCAATAGCCTTGGGGCCTGTGGGCCCACCCCGTTGGGTTTCCCTTACTTGGTTTCCATTGGGTGTTCATTGTTCTAAATGGTGGAAGGCTTTCACCTTCTCGAACCCCAAGACCTCATTCCTTGTTTTCCGCCCTGTTTAACTTACGCTAAAAAATGGACTACCTTTTTCTTCGTTAGGCCCAATCTCCCAGACTTCTCTCCCCAGAAATTCATATTGACTTTGTCATTTTCGACAGCCAACCTATGTCAATGATCCAAGCTCCAAGCCCCGAAATCCCTTTCACTAATGGTTTTCAAAATGACTTTGAAGCGATCATTTGATCACTTCCTTCCGGCCCCCAAACTCTGGTCCTCTTGTCGTCATCCATTAATTTAAACCCACCAACCCTCCTATCGTTCGTACGAGAATTAATGGTTGTATTAAATGCTAATTGGGGTATAAATATCTGGTTTGACCTGTCATTTTCATATGTCAAGTTAGCCAGAGGAGTTTAGAGCAGAGTTCGAGGAGTCCAGTGCATCTGTCACCCGCCGCCCTCGTGCCCGTTATCATCGTTTGACTATCCTTGGTGGATTTTACAACTTATTTCACTGGAATTTTGAGGTAGGTTCTCTGTCCACTTTTCTGTGAGGTTTTTTGTGATTTTACGCTTAAAAGATAAAGAAACATGGGCTAAAAATGCTTTAATTTGGTAAAACACGATGAGACGTAAAAAACCCATGTGTTGAAATTCTAAAAAACCTCCAAAATATCCTCTAGGATGAGGTCAGAACTCGGCCTTGTTGCCACCGTTCTTTGGTAGGGAATTCGCACCCTCTAAGCCCATGACCTTGGACCTCTATCAATAGACCACCATTAGACTTAACAAACTTGCATATTCGGCCTCCACTTGAGCTTTCCAGGCCTGCTCCCGCAGGACTCCATCCCTGGGACTCCATGTTGCTTCTATCATTCCAAATGGCATGACGGCCTCGTCTACTTGAGCTCTGAGGCCCACCTGTCCTTTTGTCATCCCATGGTTTAATGAACCACTAAAATCAACTACTCCAAACATGTTTCTGGATCCCGGTTTGCAAAGTTCCTCCCACAATTTTTTGTGGCAACTTCACCATTCAAATGGCCATCTAGTGGCATCCTTCCGCCTGTCGAGTCTCGAGCCTCCATTTTCCACAAGGACTAACTAACAATGAACTTAGGTGTCCTTTCCCCCACCGGACCCCGTCCACCCAAATTTTGTCCCCTTTCAACTGACATGAAAGGGAAAAGTAGGTTCGTCTTTCTGACCTCAGGGGTCTGTCCTCCTAATCGCCTAAAAAACTTAGAAAAGGAACCTAGTGGAAAATATCAATGTCGAGTCCAACCCACTAGGCCACTCCTACTGGATTTTTGTTTCCTTCTGGCTGTTCCAAACGACAAAGCCCTGATAGCTTTTCAGCCTTTGTATCTCTAGGTGCCCCCAAAAGTGATCCAAATGAGCTTCGATTTGAAAACCAATCTCAACCCATGTGTTCAAATTTAACCCTCTCCTTCATGAGCCTTTTAAACCATCAAAATCTAAAGATGAGAGAAATCACATGGATTGCCTTACCCTGTTTGCCCTTCAAAACAACACGTATGCCAGGGAAGTCCAAACCCTTGGGCCCTAGTTGTCTAAAGTCCCTCCAGAAAATGACTAATGACATCTAGAAGTAAAAGTTTTATTTCATGAATGATGAATTATCTAATTGGATTTCATCTACAGGATTTTGACTAATGTTCATTCTTTTGTGATTGGTTATGCTCACTATGTCTTGTTTGTAGATATATGGAATCGGGTGTAGGACCCTCGAGGGCAGCCACAGAAAAAGACAAAGAGAGGAAGGAAGGAAAGGCTCCTCATGGAAAGGAGGACAAGGACCACATGAAGTACCAGTTCCAGGGAGAGCCTCTGCATTCAAAAATTATCACAACACAAACAATAGTTGACAGAGATGGAAACATCCTTGCTGATATGTCTTGTGAGGTGATTACAAAAAAATTTCACATCCCCACCTTTGGGGAGATGGAGATGACAACCATAGTATAATGTAAATCAATGTGGGACAAGGACTAGACTGGCTACAAGAAGCTTATAAACCAATACTGGCTCAAAGAAAAAAGGGGCAGCGCTACAAAGGTTCCTCAAGAGCTCTTCCACAGCGACTTCCACGGGGACTACCATGACTTGGTCACCATGTTGACTAGGGTGATGGGCCTCCCCACTACTGCATATTTTCAGGAGTGGATGGTTTATTTCATAGAGAAGATTCTCTGTGGGGATGAAGATGTCACCACAAAAGCCTCATTCTATTGGAGACGCACAATAAACAATTGCTTCCATGAGCAATTCATGAATGTCAAGAAGACCTCCAAGTTCTACATGACCTCCTATCTTGTATACTCACTGGTTGAGCAAAGGTAGTACATTGGAATATTTGTGGCACTTGATGAGGAACTAGGTCGTGCATTGAAGGTTTATGACAAATATCCCCAGCTCTAGTTTAGGAATTTTAAGGAGTATTGTAGGGTGAATGGCACCTTCGTTAGTCACATCATCAGATTGCTTGGAGTGGATTTTGAAAGGAGGGTCTCTCATAGTGCTTGGGAGTTCTTGAAACAATACAACTTATTATTCATTCAATACCCCAAGTTCACATACATTTGTGCCCAAGGTTTCACAGAGAGGCCGAATAAGCTGCCCCAATACCCTAATGACCAGATCATACTATCAGAAATTTCCTAGCAGCTACAACATGTACATTCAGTCCTCAACAGTAGGCACTTGGCAGGGATCCCTTATCCCTTAACTTTCATTCAAGGGATGTACAAATTGCAAACTTTCCAATGTGTTGGGAATTCTGAGAAGGAATTGGTAGAATATCATTTTCACCTACACACTACTCACTCACAGATGGACCCATATGGGCATGTAAGAAATGCACTAGGACCAAGGTACGCCCATTTGCATCATGTCAAATATTTCTAGGTAGATTGCTAGGATGACAAGGAGGTGCATGCAAGGAATTACATGTGAATGATTGCGTACTTCATAAAAAGAGTACAATTATTCTCTATACCTGATCAAGTTGAAGAAGATGAAAGCACCGTCATGGACCCTAGGTACAATGCATTCACTAACTTGCCACTGCCAACAATAGATTGGGATGAGAAAGAGGTCAATGACCTCAATATTATAACCAATCCAATCATGGCTCATACCAAAGAATGGGTTAATGGACAAGTAGCCCCATTGAAGCAACAAGGGGTTGTCCTAACATATAAGGAGATTAAGAGTGAGCCTAGTGCTACAGAAGATGTTGCTGCTACAACTTCAATAGGAGGGACATCCAAATCTCCCCCGCTCACAAGATTGAAGAAGTGGAAAGGAATTGAGGTAGAGCAGTCACCAAATCCAAAGGTATATTCAAGAAAAGATTCAGAAGGTTAACCGTTGAAGAGGCACAAAAAAACAGGAAGCATCATGGGGCAGCCAACAATTTAGGAGGATCCCCTTCACGAGGGTGAGGAAGAGAAAATAGATCAACCAAAATCTCCTCTGGCTCTCCATGTTTCTGTTGCTCTTCCATCCATTTCCCAAGCCATGGTTGCCACATCCCCACCCGTGGTGGACATCTCGGTCCATCTCACCTCCTCTCCACTAGCTGGACCCATGATATTGGTTGACTCCTCCTCTGCCACCTGCTTTCCTCCACCTCCATTTCACCCACTACATAGATTCCACTAGCAACAACAACAATACCAATGTCAAACTCACATTTCCAAAGGCTTTCTCGCGACACATGCAGAATGTCCCCTCTGAGATTTCCCAAATATTTTTGGATCCCACCATCCAAGCTGCCTTAGCACAGGCCCTCGCTAGTACTCCACCCTCGAAACCTCTGATGGGACCACCAACAATGGAAGCCACAACACTAATCTCCAAAGAATGGGAGAAGCAAGAGAAGGAAAATTCAAAAGCAGTGGAGGAAGAGGCCGATGAGTACAATGAACACCCAGAATATGAACACTAGAAAATTGATAGGGTGGTTCATGAAGAAGAAGAAACATGATCTTCCAAAAGTGGAGATGAAGAGGAGGATGTTGATGGAAAAATTATTGTACAAACCTGTGAAGGTGATTTCGAGGAGGAAATGGCCTGAAAATTGAAGGACGATGGAGAAGAGGTAGAAAGGTCACCTCCCAAAGAAGAAAGGCAAGAAGATGACAAGGCAGCAAAAAATGTGGAAATCCCTACAAGGGAACAACAGGAGGATGTGTTACCTCCTCATAAAGAAGAAAATAATGTAGAAGAGGAAAAACCTAAAAGTGAGGTTCAAGTTGACAAAAGCCTCGAAATTGAACAACCTGGGGAACATGTGCATAAGGATGAACAAGATGAAGAAAGGGAAAGAGAGGATAATGAGAAAGAAAGTAGTCTTGGGGAGAGATAATTGCCTATTGAGCCTCCCATCAAATTCCTTGTGTTCACCCAAGACTCCGATGAGGAAAAAGGAGAAGACACTAAAATGGAAGACAAGGCTCTCAAAAATAAAGAAATAGAGATTCAAACAAAAGAGGGTGAGGGTGATCATGAATCACCTAAGGGAAAATCTACTATGCCCAAATGGTTGGAAAGGTAACTTGAGAAGAAAAATCCTACTTCAAAGGATCTAAGAGCAAGACTGGAGGCTATCTTAACCCGAGCCTCGATCACTACCAAGAAAGAGAAGAAGCCCAAAATTAGATCCAAGGTGACAATGGACGCTTCTGGATCCTGAACTATGAAGTAGCAACACTAGTGGTGGGAAAAGAAGGGGTAAGCTATAATATCTCCACCATTGACTTGGGAACAACTACTAGGGAGTAGAAGGTGGAGCACGTTGAAGAGTATGTTGTCACAGTAGTGCATTTGATACAATAGGATAAAGTTTCAAAGGAAGAGCTTAAAGCATAGGTAGTTGATCTGACAGCTTACATCCATCAATGGTCTTCAACTGAAGGAATTCCTACCATGTCTGCGGCTCCACCGCAACTACACTCTAAGGAAAAAATTGATAAAATGGAAAAGAGAGAGAATTTGGACAAGACTACATAAAGCTAGTTCTGGTAGGTTTTATACGTCAGAAATATGGGCATCATTCAAGTTGTCTGAATAGCCAACAAGTTCTTAGACTTACAACAATCTCTTGAGAGCACAAGACAACTCTGCTCTAACTTCTAAGCGAGATATGAGTCCACCTATCCAAAGATCGAGGCTATTCTCAAGCTGCCAAGCACAACATGGGAAAAGGAGCTCGCATTCAAGAAGGATGATCATTGGTTGATTGATGTATGGAAATGGGACTTTGAGAACAAAAAAGAAAGGTTGGAGCAGGTGATTAATAAAGTGGATCTAGATATCAAGTGGGTCAAAGAGACTAGGGAGGATTACGCCTGATACTTGAAGCTAATGACAAGCTATGAGATTCCCATCGTACAAATGGACCCAGATAAAGTAAGGCCCCACTTCCAGAAAAGGATGGAAGATGGGATGTTGGAAGAAATTACCACTGATTTCATGAGTTTCATTGCCCAAGCCTTTGGCCAATCAGAGCTATTCTAGGATCAAATAGATAAGTATGAGGAGGATTGGGAAAAGCTTGCTAAGCAATCCAAAGAATGCAGCTATCAAGTATGGCGGTCTGAAATCATAGAGGTAGACAAACTCCAACCAATAGTTTTGAAGTTCATGGAGTATGCAGGTTTGAAGAAGTAGGAATGCAACCCTATTATTAGTGAAGAGCTTCTAAAGGAATAGCTACAACAAAACGGGCAATCAGCAAAAAGACAAAATGTTACATTGTTGTCACTAGAGGACAAAATAGGGATGAAGGAAAAGTTGTATTTTAAATTGTAATATATTGGGGGGTAGGTAGAACCCTAATTTGTAGTGAATCTTGGCCACACAATGAGATTAAATATTGGTCATTCATTGTACTTTTTGGGCACTATAAATAGGGGGTCTCCTCTCATTTTCAAGAGAGATTTGAGTTGTTGTAATGACATGCTGCAAAAAATTCTAATGAAAATACATTGACTTGGTGCATTTTCTAAGTTCTCCACATGTTTCATGATTCAATCTCCTATTGTTAGATGCTTTATTTAGATTTACATTGCTGTTCTATTTAACTTTAAATTGCTTAAATAGATTTTGGTAATGTTGTTCTGTGATTGTAGAAAATTTTGTTGTGTTGATGCCTTCTAGTCCATACTTATGCTATTTGTTGTTGGTAAATGGTCTTGTAAAGTTAGTTTGGGCTAAAAATTGAAGTTGCTTTTAAAATTTTATCTTTATCCATGCATGTGGTGGATGAATGGTAAAACATCTACAGACCTTGGAAGATGGCATAAATTTCATGATACTGTAGGTTTCTTGGTTAAGTGGAATCCTATTTGAAGGAAGTTGTCCATAGCAGAACCTCTATGATCACTGCTCATAGTTAGTTGCAAATCTAAGAGCCTTCCCCTTCCCTACTCTTTTTCTTTTTTTTTAGAAACAGTTTGTGCTAAGGGTCATTGCATATTGTAAACCCAAAACTTAAGGAAAACACTTAAGTTTCATATTGTTGTTCAAACCTACAACAAAGTGCACCTTAACTCCCATCTTAGAAATTTTATATTTTAAGATCCACTTTGCATCCAGCTACGTAAGTCCACCCTATGATTACCAAAAAAATCACATCAAATATCAACTGAGGAATTCCATGCATGTCATGATCTGACACCCGAGAGACCTTGGGATGATTTTCAATGAATTTTTGTTGGAGATTTCCTTTCAAGAGAGGTAGTGCACCTACGCACTACCTATGTTGAGAAAGTGTGCAAAACACCCATCAACGAGTTTCATCAATAGATAGCTATGGGAAAACACATAGTAGATTGTAACCTACCATCTAAAATTTGTATACACTAGAAAGTAGCATCTCTATTCAAGTGCACCATTTCCATTGACCCCCAAATTCAAGCTCAAATTTTGTTATAGGTGCACAAATATTTTCCCTTCTCAAATTTATAATTGTTTCAATAATTTTTAATTTTTTTTGTGTAATAAATTACATTTTTATATTTAGGGTTTATGTCAAATAGGCTTGTTAAAACACACATCAAATTTCTCCTCTTTGAAACATGAAATAACCAAACCCTGCCATATTAGCTCCCCTTTTAGGTAGCTAGCCAATCATCAAGCCCTAGTTGATTTATGTTTGAACATGGAGTCAATAAAAATAGTTAATCTACTAGTTAGATCCAAGATCACCTTTTCTACTTCACAGTATGCAACATGCTCCTAAGTAAACAAATACTCTACAAAGAACACTGTTATGGATGATTTATCAAATGAAATGCATGTGTATCTCAATGTGCTTCAACCTTTGATTCTCCATTGAGGCATAACAAATATGAATGAAACTTTGGTTATACACCAAATAATAGTAGGATGATTAGGTGGTAGATAAATTTATATGATAAGCTATCAAATCCATAAAACCTCCTGGCTAGCAAGTATTACTCTTCAAAGCTTAATTCCAGTGTGAATAGGTCTACTAGGTAAAAGTAAACTAGATAGATAATAAAAATTTTCAAGACATGATAAGAATGGGTTGGGATGGAATATGAGGATAGGATAATAAGTGGTGTATGATGGATAGATTGGAGCTTAGAATAATGGAGATGAATGTGGATTATTATGATATCTTCATGAATTATTTGAGCTTAGTTTATGCTTAGTTTATGCTTGGTTAATGGATTTTCTTGGAGAATTCAGGGAAGCTTTGGATTTTTAGCTTAGTGGATGCTTAGCTTATGCTTAGTTTATTCTTGGTTAATGGATTCTCTTGGAGAATTCAGGGAAGCTTTGGCTTTTTAAATAAATCAAACCAACAATAAAGCAAAGATAAAAGAGAAGACCTAAATGCCCCAACAAATGTAACATCAAGAGACAATCATAGTTAAAGGAACTATGTTTCCCTTGTGGAAGTATGTTGTGGGAAAAAAAATAAACATGATAAAATGATAATAACTAAGGTTTCTCACATCGTCAAGTGGCCATGATATCGATAGTTAAAGTTGGGTCATCCAAGCTAGAGTATTATAATGGGACCAATGTGCAAGTGATGTTTTTGGTTTGATACCAAGAGTGTGAGATGTTAAGATACACTAAAAAAGAGATGGCGATATATTTGAACTTGAAGGAAAAAAATATTTTTTTCTCAAAAGATATAGATCATA
>VDFB02050618.1:0-57769 GCA_007258455.2 Sequoia sempervirens | reverse complement strand
TTTCATAGTTTCCAACACTTGTAGTGGTTGTACAGTAAATTTTTGATTCAAATATTCTTGGGACAGTATAATATATTGTTTAACTTGCATTTGGATTCAATTTTAAGGTTTCACAATAATTTTTTAACTTTTGTTTTTATTGTTTTCTTCAATCAACTAAAACAGGGTATTGGTGGTTTTGAGGTTTCCATGAAGCAATAAACCCATTCCACCTTTTGTAGAACATGTGCCTCATTGTAATGGGTAATTAATAACTAATAAAGGTGTGTGTATGGTTAGTAAGAGCAAGGGAGGTCGTTTCAAGTATTGGGCATGGAGCCCCAATGGTGAAAAGAGAGGTTTCTCAATGAACTGGTGAGGTTTTGACAAACAAAAGTGAAATTTGTGTTAGGACAGTGTGATATCTTGATGTATTGAGTTTTTATAGGTGGAATAAGACCTATTTGAAGTGATTTCTGAGTTGTGAAAGGTTTGTAAGTAAGACTTTCTATAAAACCCTAGGTTTTTGCCTACAAAAGAGGGTTGTGTTTAGGTTGTTTGTTGGGTGGGTTTCTGAAAAAAAAGGCAGATTATTTGGTTTAAGACCATTTAAATTGCTTCCCTAAGGTTTTAGAGTGTTTACAAACGTTTAAAGGTAAGTCCCTTTGTAAAAGAGGGCTAATTTGAGCCCTAAAAGGTGAGAAAAGGCCAATTTGAGCAATTTGTTACAGAATAACCCTTAATGATTGTCTGATATGTTGTTAAGCTATGCAATGGGTCCTTGATGTGAGTTGATTTGTGAACTGAAAGGACCTGTTTGTGAAGTTGTACTTGATTTAGTGGGTTTGCAATGCTACAAGGAAATAAAGGGAAATGGTTGAGATAAAGTGAGTCTAAAGATTTGGTAATCTGATAAGTGGTTTGTTGATTGATTTTGTGTTTAAGTGTGTGGCAGGCCTCCCCTTCTTACATCAAAGTGGTATCCGAGTGAGGAAGTAGTTCCTTGAAGAAGAAAGTTGCAGTTTGTGATTGGAAGGTGAAGAGGCAAGACGAGAAAGATGCCTCCAAAGGCCAGCGCAATGGAAAAGGAGATAAAGGAAAGGCTCTACAAAGAGTCTCAAGAAGCCACCTTAGCAAGGGTAGCAGCTTTGAAGAAGAACCAACGAAGAGGAATGGTGAATAAAGACCAGAGTGATAAAGAAGATGAAGGAGATGAAGATGACTTAGATCCTGATGAAAAGAGGATGCTCAAGATGCTAAAGGCAGTAAGAGGTGACAACACTCCAAAAAGGAAAGGCTCTACAAGGAGTCTCAAGAAGCCACCTTAGCAAGGGTAGCGGCTTTGAAGAAGAACCAACGAAGAGGAATGGTGAATAAAGACCGTGAGATAATGTTAGTGCTAATTCAAGTCTTATACCTAGTTTATTCCTTTTACTAGGACTTAGGGGACTTAATTCACATGTTAAGTTTACTTAGGATATTAGTTGTCATATCTAGATAAGTATTAGTTGTCTTATCTAGAATCACCTTCCCAGGTGCAGTTAAGTGAGTTAGTTGTCCATGCGATAGGATTAACACACTTGTCATAATCTTGTCTTTATCCTATCTCTCATCCTCGCTTTATAAGGCATCTCTAGCATAATTGTATTTGCATATAAGATTGCATAGTATTGCATTGATCATATTGTATCATATTGCAATCCTTGTTTGGTGGAATAGCATCTTCCATTGTTGCTTCTCTATCTCTTGTGGAGGTTCTTTACAGGCATTGAAGATCTTGGGTTGATAACTCCAACATGGTATCAGAGCTTTGAATTTGGAAAGCCCCTTCCATTTCTTTATTAGAGAGTTTCCATCAATTTCTATTGTGATTTTTTGAGTTTCTTGTATCCTATATTGCATGCTTGTATTTTGGTGAGATCTGGTGATTGCAGCGCTTTTGGATATAGTGGCAGTATTTTAGGCTGTCCCATTGCGTCTAGGAGGCTCGAAAAAGTCAGATTTGGCTTTTGTTTCACTCAATTTCGTCACCATTTGCAACCTTGGCAAAGAAGGGTTTCGAGCTTAGATCTGGTGAACAACTTTTTACAAGAGCACTTTGAGCAAAAATTGCTTATCAGTCCGTGGCCGCTTCCTCGAAGTTTTTTGATATATAATTTGCCTATATTCTAAAATTTGTTCTGGGCAAAATTTTAGTCGAGGAGTCATGACCGCCCCTCACAAGCAGTACTCCATCGTCATTAAAAAAATTTCAAAAAAAATTATTATATTTTGAATTTTTTTGGCCTAAGATTTTTTATTTTATTTAAAAAAAATTTCAAAAATAAAAATAAAAATTTGTAAAGTTTTAAGCTACCGGCTGCCTTTGTAAAGCCGCAGACCCTAACAGTCTGTGGACTGTTGGGCCCGCGGACTTTCAAACCGCTGGCCGTAGAGGCGACAGAACCACCAGCGGGTGGTTAAGCTTTTACCGCCAGCGGTTTCCACCGCCGACAGCCACCGGGAACCGCCAGCGGGCGGTCAGTAAGCCGCCACCGCCACGCTTCACCGAAACCGCCGACGGCGTTAACCCGCCAGCGGTCATCTAAACCGCCGGATTTTTTTTTTGCACAGTCCAGCCTGTGGTCATGTGGGTGACCGACCGCCAGCCCCCGAGGGCCACAAATTTTGCTCCTGTTTAGTGTTCACAGTGCCTAAAATAGGCATTTTTTTCATTTTTGCATAACTTTTCACCATGGCATCGGATTTTCACAAACGAGATATCGTCAGAAAGCTGGTTCGACGAACTTTGTAGTGGTGTAGGTGATTTTTCCAGATTTTGACATTTTTTGCCAGTTTTTTCAGCTTGAAGGTACAAGTGCATTTATTGCTTGCTCTTGGTCTAACTTTTGCAAACGAAGTCAAAATTTGACAAATTTTTTTTTGAAATTGATAGAAAATCGCAAGGAATCTGTTTGTAACCTCAGTTTTCAGTTTTTGCAAGCTCTTTTTTCTAAAAATTGTAAAAATCACCGTGTGTTATAAACGTTGATTTGAGCTTGTCACTTGTAAAAATTGCAATATTTGTTCATTGTAATTTGCTGGGGGGGTTGCAAATTGAGTTTTAATACATTCTGGGGGGGTGAAAGGCACAATTTAAGTGCCACATTGTCCTTTTCTTTTGGTGTTCATGGTGGATCTAAGGCAAATTGAACCACTCACTCCACACAATTATCATACATGGAAGCTAAAAATGACTCAATTGTTACAATCTAAGGGTCTATGGCCAATGTTAGATGTAGAACAACCTGAATTTACAAGGGATTATGAAAATTTTGTCCATAGATGTAAAATGGATGAAGCAAAAGGGCTCATTGGCTTACATGTATCTGATAATCTGTTGTTTCATATTTCAGAGTGCAAAACACCTAAGAATGTTTGGGACAAACTTGAAGAATTGTATGGTAAAATAAATCATTTCAGAACCTTGCAACTTCAAGCAGAACTACAATCCCTCTCTCCAGATGCGTTTCCTTCAATGCAGGATTTTCTTGCTCAATTCAAGATGATTTTGTCACAGTTGAAAGGATGTGGACATGATGTATCTAGTGATGAATGTATCTTCTTGATTCTATCTAAGTTAAAGGGCCCTTATCAAGTGTTTTCTTCTACTTTCTATTCAACTATGGATGCAATAGGGAAAGATTACAAAATGCCTACATTTGAGTTGTTTTGTGAGCGTCTTACTAGGGAAGAGGCCAAGTTAATTCAATTGGATGCCTTACCTAATTCTAAGAATCATGCTCTAATGGCTCAATAATCCAAGGGTAAAGGAAAGAACAAGAAGAAGCCCAAAGCAGAATCATCTTCTGGTAGTGAGAATTCCTCCAAACCAAAGCCTAAGAACAATTAGAAGTCCACTCAATCTCCTTCTACCTCTAGAGATTCTTCTTCCAAGTCCAAGAAAAAGAAAGGAGATCCTTGTTCATTTTGTGGAAAAACTGGGCATGATGCATCTCATTGCTTTAAGAGATTAGAGGCCTTGGAGGAAGCTATGAAGAAGCACAATATTTCAGTGGCTAAGCCTTCTTCCATGGGCAAAGGGCAAGCTCTTTCTGCATGAGCTATGCATTCACCTTCAGATAGTTGGATTCTTGATTCAGGTGCTTCACATCACATGAAAAATTCAATGGATCTTGGATTCCATAGTTCATACTTCTACTTCTCAGATTGCAGCTGGGAACTCTTCACAAATTCCAGTTTTGGGGATAGGCTCCATTCAGATGCTAGATGGATGCATTGAGGATGTTCTACTTGTTCCTGATATTTCAGCGAATCTTCTTTCCATATATCAGATTTTTCATTCTGGAGATGGGAAGTCAGTTGTGTTTACTCCACAAAATGTGACTATTAGACAGTTGCAAGATCCTGAGAAGGTTGTTGCTACAGGGGTAGCTGATCATGAGAATCATTTGTAACGATTTGATGGATTTGAGTCTTCATCAGGTTCATGTTTTGTTTTGTTGCTCATGTTGATTCAATGAGCAAGCTTTGGCATGAGAGATTTGGGCACTTGAACTATAGATATCTTTAGCAAATGCAAGCACATAACTTAGTGATTGGTCTTCCAAAGATCACTTGCATGGATGGTGTTTGTCAAGGATGTGTTCTTGGCAAGCAACGTCGCTCTTTCTAAGGGTGTGGCCAGCTACGGAGTGCAGCCACGCAGGTTGATCCCATGAAAGTGATCTCGTAATCATTCCTAACTCCGCTTTTTAGGAATTCAGTATGTGCTAACATTCATTTGATGATTCCGCCCGGACATGGGTCATTTTTGAAGCTCAAGGTGAAGTCCTCACCAACCCCTGAACCTTCAAAACATTTGTGGAATGATCAGGTTTTCTCTTGACGGATACTCCTGCGGATAATGGGGGGGAGTATGTCAATCAGGAATTTCAGGATTTTTGTAGTGCGAATGGTATTCTTCATCAACACACAGTTCCTTACACTCCTCAGCAGAATGGTGTGGCGGAGAGAAAGAACAGGACTCTCAGGGAAATGGCCAATTGTATGATTCAGTCTAGGTCCATGGCTCCCAGCTTTTGGGCCGAAGCTGTCAATTGTGCCAACTATATTCAGAATCGTATGCCCCACAAGGCAGTGCGAAATATGACCCCTGAGGAGGCTTGGTCTCATCGCAAGCCTAATGTATCCTTCTTTAGAGTATTCAGTAGTGAGGCTTGGGCATTCATTCCGAATGGTCGGCGTAAATCCATGGAGAAGAAGAGTCAGCGTTACATCTTTGTTGGCTATTGTGAGGATGTGAAGGCATACAGATTGTTTGATCCTAACACACGAGAGGTACATTTCCGACGTGATGTTCAGTTTTCTGAGACCTTCACCCAGCCAGATCCTCCTTTGACTTCTTCATCACAACCAACTCAGTCTTCTTCAATTCATGATACTTTGCTACTTGAGGAAGACTTTGATGATGGTCTTGATGAACCTCCTCCTCACTCACCCACTAGGCCACGATGGGCTCGAGTTACTCTTGAGGAGGTTGGTCCTCTTGTTGGTGATCCCACGGACACTTTCGTCGCCTTTTCGTTCTCGGACTTACGGAATTAGTCTTTTTGAGTCATACGGTTTTGCCGATGATCCTCGAGAGTTTTGAGATGCTTCAAGTATTCGAGTGGGATAGTGCTATGGATGATGAGTATTCTTCCTTGATGAAGAATCATACTTGGGATCTTGTACCTCTTCCTAAGGGAAGAAAGTTGGTTCGGTGCAAGTGGGTGTATCGTACCAAGTATGCAGCAGATGGTTCCATTGACAAGTACAAGGCTCGTCTTGTTACAAAGGGGTTTCTCAGGTTGAAGGGATTGACTATTCCGAGACCTTTGCTCCTGTTGCCAAGATGGATTCTATTATGCTTGTCCTTGCTATCAGCTTCCATCTCGGGGATGTAGTGTTGCTATATATCGGATGGATGTGAAGAGTGCTTTCTTGCATGGGGATCTTCAGCAGGGAGATCTATATGGAGCAGCCACCAGGTTTTGTGCAAGATTCTTCACTTGTTTGCAGGCTTCAACATTCATTATATGGTCTCAAACAAGCTCCTCGGGCTTGGTATGAGAAGATGGATAGTTTCTTGCTTGCTTCCGGCTACACTCGTTGCCATTCCGATCCCATAGTTTATACACAGAGACATGGAGAGGATCTACTTATACTTGTGCTCTATGTGGATGATTTGATTCTCACAGGAAGTTCTACTTCCATAATTCAGAGTACACAGCGAGCATTGATGGAGCGATTTGATATGACCGACCTTGGTCTTTTGCATTACTTCCTTGGTCTTCAGATTCATCAAACTTCTGAGGGGATCTTCATTTTCCAGCAGAAGTATGCTCTTGATTTGCTTTAGAGATTTGGCATGGCTAATTGCAAGCATGCCCCTACTCCATTCTACTGGTAGTGTTGTCGCATCTCTTTTTGTTTTTCGCCTCTGATTGATCCTATGTAATGGGTTAGTGTGATCTTTTGTACTTGACATACATGAAATCGTCACGATATTTCCTTTGTGGTTGGGCTTGTCTCACCAAGCTTCTCAGAACCTCATGAGGAGTCATTGAAGCCACAAAGCGTATCTTTCCAGAGATACATTCCCAGGGGGCATACTCATTTTAGCATTCACTACCGCCGGGTGCATCCGGTGTATGGGCTTCAACGACTCAAATTAGGTATTATCCAATGAAGTCTACCACGGCTGTCTTTCCTTGAATTTACGAATGCGATTGCATGGTCATGCCAAAGCGAGCGTATTACATTATCATTCAGCCAGTATGAGGAGGTGTTGGCTAGTCGGGAGGTTTGGCAGTTGATGACTGAGTTTGGATTCCCTTCCACTCATCCCACTACTCTTTGGTGTGACAATCAGAGTGCATTCATATTTCCGCACACACCAATGGAGCATCAGTGATATTCATATTGAGATCACATACTTCATCGGGAAGCTCATCGAGGTGTTCTGGCCGGAATATTGCCTACAGATTAGCAGGTTGCAGACATCTTCACTAAACCTTTGGCATTGCCTCGTTATCTTCAGTTGCGATCGATGCTTGGGGTGAAGGAAGTTGTCCTTGGGGGGTCTTGAGGAGTCCTCATTCCTTCATTAGTTTTCTTTGTTTCTTTTCTCTCTTTTGGAGAGGAGTTTTCTCCCATAGGGTTTTTCTCCTTTTCTCCACTTGTGAGAGTTTTTTGTTTTGTACATGGGTACCTCATCAGGCCTAGTTGCCGGGACCCATATTTTTGCATATTTGCATTGGTTTGTACCTCCCTAAGTTTCACTTAAGGGGGGGTGTTGATGTGACTAAGTCTTATACCTAGTTTATTCCTTTACTAGGGACTTAGGGGACTTAATTCACATGTTAAGTTTACTTAGGATATTAGTTGTCATATCTAGATAAGTAGTAGTTGTCTTATCTAGAATTTCCACTTTCCTAGGTAGTTATGAGTTAGTTGTCTCATGTGATGGGATTAAGACACTTGTCATGATCTTGTCTTATCCTATCTCTCATCCTTGCCTTTATAAGCAAGGCATCTCTAGCATATTCTGTTTGCATATAGCATTGTATAGTATTGCATTGATCATATTGTATCATATTGCAATCCTTGTTTGGTGGAATAGTATCTTCCATTGTTGCTTCTCTCTATCTCTTGTGGAGGTTCTTTGGCGTTGCAGATTGAAGATCTTGGGTTGTTAACTCCAACAATAAAGAAGATGAAGGAGATGAAGATGACTTAGATCTTGATGAAAAGAGGATGCTCAAGATGCTAAAGGAAGTAAGAGGTGACAACACTCCAAAAATGAAGGTTGAAGTTCCAATGTACGGAGGTAAGATGGATAGTGAAGAGGTTTTGGCTTGGATTGATGCCTTAGACAATTTCTTTAAGTTTGAAGACATAGAGGATAGTAAGAAGGTTAACTATGCAAAGACAAAATTGAAAGGTCCAACCCTCACATGGTGGAATTTTTTTCAAGAAGATAGAGTCAAGAAAGGTAAGTCTAAGATAAGCTCCTGGGATAGGATGGTAGAAAAAGTAAAAGATCAATTTTTACCAGCAAACTATGCTATTCAAACTTTTATGAAATTGCAAGAATTGAAGCAAAGGGAGTTGGATGTGATGTCTTACACTGAAGAGTTTCATAGGTTATGCATTAGGGTAGGTCATGATGAAGATGAGGTTGAAAGAGTGGCCAAATACTTGAGTGGATTAAGGTTGAACATAGGAAATGAAATCGGTTTGAATCCTCCTAAAATGGTAAAGGAATGTTTCCAAATGGCAATAAGGGAAAAAGATAGACTCAAGAGAAGACAAGAAAGGCAAGGAAGGGGTAGAGGTAACATGAATAGAGGTAGAGGTACAAGGCAGATCAATGAAGAACAAGAGAGTGCAAGCAAGAGCAAAGAAAAATCACCAGAATCAAGAGGATGGAGAGGTGGAAGAACAAATTTTAGACAAAGAAGATATTATAGTGAGTTTGCAGGCAAGTGTTACAAGTGTGGCAAGTATGGTCACCCATTCTTCAAGTGTCTAGAGGATTTTAGATCAACTTTAGGTGGAGGAGAAAAGAAAAATGAAAGAAGAGCACAAGAGGATGAGGCTAAAAGTTCAAATTCAAACACTCTACGTGCAACTCTTGAAGTAGGTGAGATGATGATGATGAGAAAGCAAGTGTTGAAGACTACCAAGGAGAAAGATATGATCCAAAGAAGAGCTTTGTTTAGGATAGCTTGCAGATGCCAGAATAAGGTATGTAGAGTAGTAGTTGATTTTGGGTGCACAGATAATATGGTGTCTAGTGACGTGGTAGACAAGTTAAGTTTGAAAAGAATTCCTCTAGAGAAGCCTTATAGAGTGTCTTGGATTAGTGATAAAAAATCCATCTTGGTGAAAGAACACGCTATTGTAGATTTTCAAATTGGATAGTATAAATATCAAGTTGTTTGTGATATCTTTCCCATGAACTATTGCCATATGTTGCTAGGAAGGCCCTGACAGTTTGATAGGGAAGCTATATATGATGGAAAGAAAAATATGTACACCATAGTGAAGGAGGGAAAGACATATATTGAGCCCATTGAATGAAGAGCCAAAAGAGCATGGTGAGGTTATCATGATTGGGAAAAAGGAATAGGTGAGTATTGATGAAGCTGAGAGGATGGATTTGGTAACCAATACAAGACATGAAAGAGTTGATAGTAAGAGTGAAAACAAAAGGCAATCAGATGGCAAAAATAATGCTTTTGTGTGGAAGGAAAAGGTAAATGGAAATGTATCTTAGATTGAGACAGGACAATGCAAGAGCGAAGAGCCTTTGGAAAGGCAATACAAAGGTGATAAGATCCTTGTAGGGATGGTGAGTTTCCCTATAGTGGTAAAAAGAGTAAGTGGATAGTTGAAAACTGTAATAGGAAAAGTTTGTGAGGCTGAGGAGGCATGGAAAAAGGTAAGAGGAAAGTCAAGGGATGATGAAAGTGAAGGAACAGTAAGTAAGAGGACAGTGAAAGATGGTATTGACAAGAAAATGGATGATAGTGATAGGACAGTGAGTTGTGATGAACATAGGACAAAGGAAAAGATAAGTACAATTCCGATACAGACAAGAAAAAGTAAGAGTACAATTGATAATGGGACCGATAGTGGAAGAGGTATAGGTGACAGTAAGAAAGGTATAGATAGCATGAGTATGGGAAAATGGAGTAAGAACAAAGTGGAGAAACAGGTGATGAAAAATGTTGAGAGAGAGTACAGTTGAAAATAAAGATGTGACAGTAGTATTTGATGGTGAAGGAATGGGAAGGCACCCCACAATGCAGCAGGACAGAGAGAAGTATGAAACAAATGGAGGCAAGATCAAAGATGATAAATATGGTGAGAAGCAAAAATACAGTGAACCTATTGAAGAATAGCATAAAGGATTGAGGAATGAAGAATACAAAGGAGGACAAGTCAAGTTAATCTTTCCAAGAGACTTGGAAAATTTCAAACTTGGGGTGTATGTTGTAGGAGCACCATTGATTGAAAGTTGTCAACTCATGAAATTTTTGTCTAAGCTTTAGATTTTGGAATATTTGGCATTAAAATAAGGTATTAAAGACCATTTTAGATTGTAATAGGTCATTTTGATGGTATTATGTATTTAGGGGGGTTATTACGTTGACATTTGCAAAAATTGTATTTTTGGCAAAGTTGTCAAAACATAAAATTGCAAAATTGCCTTGTATGGAATATGAACGGTCACTAGAGTTCAAAAGGTGGTTGAGGGAAGTTAGATAGTTGGTTTTGAAAGGAAAAATCATAAATAGGATGAATTTGATCGATGTAAGGATATTTTTGAAGATTTTCAAGAAGAAACATCAAGTTTTATGACTATTTTCCTTGTTTTTTTTAGTTTTTTTCATAGTTTCCAGCACTTGTAGTGGCCGTACAGTAAATTTTTGATTTAAATCTTCTTTTGACAGTATAATATATTGTTTAACTTGCATTTGGATTCAATTTGAATGTTTCACAGTAAGCTTTTGAGTTTTGTTTTTATTTTTTCTTCAACTGGCTGAAATAGGGTATTGGTGGTTTTGAGGTTTCCATGAAGCAATAAACCCATTCCACCTTTTGTAGAACATGTGACTCAGTGGAATGGGTAATTAATAACTAATAAATGTGTGTGTATGGTCAGTAAGTGCAGGGGAGGCCGTTTCAATTATTGGGCATGGAGCCCCAATGGTGAAAAGAGAGGTTTCTCAATGAATTGGTGAGGTTTTGACAAACAAAAGTGAAATTTGTGTTAGGGAAGTGTGATATCTCAATGTATTGAGTTTGTGCAAGTGGAATAGGACCTGTTTGAAGTGATTTCTGAGTTGTGAAATGTTTGGAAGTAAGACTTTCTATAAAACCCTAGGTTTTTGCCTACAAAAGAGGGTTTTGTGTTTAGGTTGTTTGTTGGGTGGTTTTCTGAAAAAAAAAGGTAGATTCTTTGGTTTGAGACCATTTAAATTACTTCCCCAAGGTTTCAGAGTGTTTACAAATGTTTAGAGGTAAGTCCCTTTGTAAAAGAGGGCTAATTTGAGCCCTAAAAGGCAATAAAAGACTAATTTGAGCAATTTGTTACAAAATAACCCTTAGTGATTGTCTGATATGTTGTTAAGCTCTGTAATGGGTCCTTGATGTGAGTTTATTTGTGAACTGAAAGGATCTATTTGTGAAGTTGTACCTATTGGAAACAAGCAACACTGAGAGGGGGGGTGAATCAGTGTTCTACAAAAATTAACTTTATTATTTTGATCTTTAATCCACTTAGAACATTCAACCAAGAGTAATATGCATAAATAGAAAGAAAGAAACCATAACACCATAACACAAATTTTTTTACGTGGAAACCTTGTTAGGGGAAAAACCACAGTGGATGGCCAATCCATAATATGATATGAGTATACCCAAAAGAAAGATTACAATATGGGAATGCACTTGCATTCAGGTGCATTGCCTAGAGCTCACTGCTCAAAATAGAAAGGAGCACTGCCTTATAGAGTTTTGGATTAGATCCAAGAAAATGAACTGAGTGAATAGCATCTACAAATGCTTGATTACAGTTCTGGTTAGGCTCAACAGTCGATCTTTTGTCCTTCAGATTGATTTTGCACTTCTGCTTTGCTCTACTCTGACTCGCACCACAAAAACTTTAATGCACAAGTGAAATTGTGCATAATCGCTCAATCACCCTTCTGATATTCGCAATACATATCGACACACCTTCTACATGTTGTGCAATTTTCGCACACACGCCCCGCTGAAAGCAGGGACCCTCTTTCGCTTTGGTTTTGGTGTCTTGGCCCTTTCATTTTGAGGTTTTATCTGACTTTGGCATGTGCTTAAATGTTTATTTTAATTGCCTAAGTGGTCCCCCTAAGTTATTCATTGAAGATCGTTAATTTTGAGCTAAGTTCGGGTTTTCACCCTGGTTCGGGACTTTCCACCCCAGCTGGATTTTCCCGGATCCTGTTTGGACTCCGACTGAGCACTGTGGTTCGGGGATTTTCAGTCTTCGCGGATTTCCGCATGGTCTGGATTTTTCTGGATTCTGTCTTGTTGTTAGGTTCCCGGGTTTTTCCTGGCTATCTTTTCGGTGACATTAATGTCTTCGTACGAGCTTTGAACAATGTATTTAATCAATCTTTGAGGTCTTTTATGCCATTATGCTTATTGTTTGCCATTGTTTGAGCTGAGGAGTGCATTCTTGCGAGTGTTTGATTGGATTTGAGGCATTGAGTTTGAATTATTTGATTTGCTAGTAATTTCTTTGGGGTATTGTCGTTGTGCTCTTTGCTGGGCGCCATTCGATTCGCATTTGTTGCTTTTGAGATCGATCCTTGCTTCATCAATGGTATGTATTCAATTGCCTTGCTTTTAATTGATGATTATGGATAGCACGTTGATGTTATAGAACTTTTGGGGCTCGAATTCTTGAATATCTGATCACTTCATGGCTAGGGTTGCATAACAGAGTTTGATTTATGGTATCCCAAGTAATTTATGAGTTTGTTTGTTTATTTGCATTTTGATGAACTTTCTTGAGAGTCGTGATTTCCCTAGTAATGATTTAGCAGTTAAAATGCCTGAATATTGAGCTTGCCTATGCGTTAATGGCGGATGTATAGGTTTTGAAACCTAGGGCAATACCATTCCACCTTATTTCGCCTTAAAACTGGCCTAGAATGCAAAGAAGGTCTATGGAAGGACCCATGTCTAACTCGTCTCAAGCCTAGATTCTTGAAATTTAGGGTCTATCCTTTGGTATGAGCAAAGTCGTGTTTTGGTGTCGCGGTTCGGGTTTTGTCCTTACTCCGGGATTTTTTCTCTTCGGCGGATTTTCCCAACCTCCTTTGATTTCTTGGAATCTGCATGCTTTCGAAGTTTTACCTTATTCGCGAATTTCTGGCGACTCCGGATTTTCCTGAAGTCCTTGGCTCCCTATTTTTTCCGGATTTGCAAACTGTCTCTGCCTTCGCAGAAATCCATCCCTAGCGGATTTTCCCAAAATTTCATGAAATATGACAGAATATGAAATAGCATGATGTGTTAATGGATGATTATGCATTTTATGATTTATTTATGCTATTTTTAGATCTCACATGTTGTTTATTGATTAATAATGATCGGATTGAATTGCTAATAGGTGTTTTCTTGATTATTCCGCTAGAATCCGTCTGGCCCAGAATTCCCCAGAATTCCTCCCTAGCTTGGATTCTGCGGATGGTCCTGAAACCCGAAGTTTAACATGATCATTCTATATGAGGTTTAATGTGATTTAATGATTATTTTGAATGGTTAACCTTTGTTGCGTGGATCTTTATTATGGTTTGTTTGTGAAGTACAGGCTAAATCTAGCAAGGCAGTGACCGGATCTTCAATGTCTGAAGCAAAAAAGATTAAAATGGACATCAAAAGGAGAATTCCAGAGAGTAAGATTACTTCTGTCTGGTCAAAAGTAATAGATACAAATGTTTGCCTCTGGGACTACGAGGAGTTTAAAGGTAGAATGGCAGCAGAGGATCTTCCTCTGGTGGCTAAGAAGATGTTAGAGTCAGGATTGGCACATGTGGCTGGTTTTCCTTCCACGGTGTAGTGTTATGAGCTGGTCCTTGAGTGTGCCAGGCACTATGACAGTGATACACAAAGAATTATTGGTCCTCAAGGGAGGATTGTGGTGAATCTCAACCCTATTTCCATTACTCAGACTTTTGATATGCCGGATAGATCTCACGTGGTGGTATTCAACATGAAGGAAACTCAAGAGTACTATGATGAATAGACTGTTAAATCTCAACAACTTATCAATTCCTGGATAGAGAAGCCCAAGTCTCATTATTCCAAGTTGCCTAAACAACTATTCAGGGCAAAATTCAAGGAGTATTATGATGCCATCACTCTTCTTAGCAAGGTGGTTGGATTGAAGAATACTGGCATGTTTGAAAATTGGATGTGCCATGTGATTGTGAGGATGGAGTAGGAGAAGACTGACTACCATTGGGCAGGTGTCATTAGGAGAGTGATTCATGAGCAGCTATCCAATGTGCTACAGACTAAGACTTTCACAATGACCTCATACTTGGTCTATGCTCTTGCAAGGTTTCATCCATATAATGGATTAAGTACCAGAGGCATCTTTGGGCATGATATTATCTATGAGGTTTACCCTTAGTTGCATTTGGGAAGCTTGAGTTACAGGAGGGTGAATGATGCATTCACCATGCACATCGCCAGGTTGCTTCAAGGAGCAGAGCATGTGAGAATTTCAGACCAAGCAAAAGAGCTCATCAAGAAATATGGGGCATGGTTTATTCAATTCCCAACCTTCTCATACATCCGGATTGATGGTTTCCAAAGGGCCCCTTATAGAATTCCAAGGTATCCAACTAATCATATCATACTTCTGGAGGTCACTAGACATATATGTGACTTTGATGCCATTATTAAGAGGGACAAGCATAAAACTAGTTTTGGTGGAGACTTCCCCTTGAGGATTGGCACCAGAGAGGCACGTCCTTCCATTATTTTTTCCCAAGATTTAGAGGAGGAGATGAGTACTCTTGGCTTATTTTTCCATTCCAAGAGGTCCAGATTTGATATCACAGGTGAAGCTCAAAAGAAGGCCAGTAGGGAGTATAGCCATAAGGTTGATTTGGAGGACTACTGGGCCAATTGTAGTGATGAATTTGAAGTCAGGAAGAAGAAGTTTTCTCGACTGCCAGTTGAATTAGTCCAACTATATAATGTGAAGGCAGTTCTTGATCAGCTCGAGGATGATGGAAACCTGATTCAGGATCATGCTTATGAGGCAATAAAGGACAAGCCAATTGGTGACGTGGATTGGTTAGAGGAAGAAAAGATAGAACTAAAGTAATTGATGGATCCAGTCACCAAATTCACTAGAATGTGGCTAAGGCATAAACTATGGGAGCTGGAGAATGAAGGTGTACAGTGCACTTATGAACTGATGGGAGATTTGGACCCTCAATCCACTTCTGAAGAGTCAACTAAACAAGATCCTAAGGGCAAGGGCAAGCTAGATTCTCCATTCAAAATCAAGATTAAAGGTGTTCAAGAGGAGGAGGTCCAAGATATAGAAAAATAGAGAAAGCCCATTGCCAAGAAAAGGTCAAAGACTAAGAGGTCTGAACAGAAAGAAACAGAAGGGAAAGGTCCTGAAGTTGATGTTCCTGTGCCCAAAAGAAGGCTCGAGTCATAAGACTGTCACAGAAGGCAAGCTCCAAAGTAGGAGAAGAAGAAGTTACCCCATCAGTGGTAAATGTAGAAAGCTCAGAGGAGAAGGCACGAGTATATACAAGGAGTTCTAGGACTCCTTCCCCCAAGGATAGTGTGCCTAAAATAGACCTTCCTCCAGTTGTTTCTCATGAGGAGCAGCGTGATGATGTTCCTTCTGCCCATGAGGCTCAAAGTGAACCTGGTGAATCTAAAGAAGTTGAAGAACATCCAGATACTGAAGGAGAGGAGTTTCTTGAGGGTGACCTTTATAGTGTAGAAGAAGAAGTTGAAAAGGTAATGCAGTCTCCCTTGGTTGCATATGCAGAGTCACCTGTTGGAACTGAAGAGATTAAATCACCTCCAAAAGAGGAAGAGGCAGAAAAGATTCCATCACCTGAGCATAAGGAGGAATATGCTGAAGAAAAGGAGAGAAAAATAGATGAAACTCCTGAGAAGCAGGGTTTGAGTGAAGAAGCACCTAAGGGTCAACAGGAAGGGGAGAAACAAAGTGGAGTATAGCTGGAGTCTACTATTCCTGAGTGGTTGGACAAGGAGATAAGAAGAAAACAGGTTGTTGTGGAAGACACTCCACTGAACTGGGATGAGCTGCTAGCCAAGATTGGAAAGGATAAAGGTAAAAAGAAGGCTAGGGTAATTTCAAAGATCGAGAGGATGAAGCTCATAACAGAGTTGTCCACATTGCAACTCCTGCCCAGGATAAGAGTAGAGATGAGGTAGCTGCAAAGGATTACAATGTGTAGACTTTCAATTTGGGGCCCACTTCTGTTGAGCAGGACATTAAGGATTATCAAGGTTCTAGTGCAGTCATCTTGGGTAGATTGAGGAAGGAAACAAAGACTAAGCATGAGCTAAAAAAGGAAAATGAGAAACTTAGGAAATTCTTGGAGGATTTGATGAAACCGTTGCAATTTATTAACCCCTCCACCTCTGCTACGAATCCTTTACCTCAGGAGACTATCACCGAACTGGAAAAGATGAAGGCTTCCACTCTTGCCACTACAAATTGGCTACAAGGGGTGTGAACCAAAGGAAATGAGGCCATTAAAGATATTCTGTCAACAAGGAAGGATGCTATAAGGGCGGTTGATTGGTTGAAGGAGGTATTAGCTCAAGACAAAGAAGATACAGATCTTCTGTTGCAGAAAACCAAAAATATCATGGATTACACCAGGGATAAGCTAGTGAGTGATAAAATTCTTCCTTCCTCTGGAGCTGCTGAACCTTGGGAGTGCTTTGAAGTAATGTAGATTAGGCAGAAGGTTCTGAAGAAGATTTACAAACAGAGGAGGCAGATTGATGATACCCTAGTTGGTGTGTACAATGGATCCATTGCTTTCTTTGAGATATGATAGGAAGAAGGAAGAGTGCCCCTAAGTATTTGAGTTTGGAACAGTTGAGGAAGTGGTGGCATGATGTTTATGCCCCAATTAATGATGATTCCATTTCTGAGCACCAGTTGGATGATGTAGCCACCTACATTGCTGTCATTGACAAGTACCTAACATATAAGGTGGAGTGGGATATGTCGGTGAAATAGTCAAGGGAAGAGATTGCATTAATTGAAAGGCGACTTAGGGTTTTTCCTTTACCACCTGTGGCTGACTTGGATAGGGTGCTTTTGAAGGTGCATGGAATGCTGGATTGACATAAGGACAAAGGGGAAGGTAGTTAATGATGGGCTACATCGAGATTTGTGCTTCCCTATTATTTTGGCATGCATTGGTCCGAGTTGCGTTGGAGATCCCAGGCTGGCCTAGATGAAGTTCATGCATTTAATGCATATTTTATTTTATTTTGAATTTCTCTTGGCTGACTTGTTGTGCCTAATTATTATTGTAAAATCCTATCTAGGCCGACATGTTTTGGGGGTTCTATAAATATAGAATTTTGCCTCATTTGTAAGGGTTAAGAAGTTTTAGACATAGACAAATAAAGAGATAGTTAGAGCGAATTAAGTAGAGCAAGAGTTAGCAAGTAGTTGTTCTCAAGAAAATACTGTAACAAAAACCTGGAATTGTTGCTACAGTGGATAATTTGATGCAAGTAATGACATTGTGATTTGGTGCCATACTTGTGTTCTTCTTATCTTGCATGGTTCTTGTCATTCTATCTTTAGAATTTCTTTGAGGAAGATAATATTTAGATTAGATTTGATTCAATAATGTTTATGGTTTGATATTTGAAGTGTTGCAGCAATCCTTGGTCCATACTTTTCACAACCAACTGATTGTTAGTTGCTTTGCAAAGTTAGCCTAGACTTTATATTCATTGTGCTTAGTTCAATTGTGGGGGTTTATTCATTTCAATTGCAATAGGTTTGTTTGAATGAATGTTCATGATTTGAAAATCTTAACACCTTAGAAGATTGCACTGTTTCTATAAGATTACAGATCCATCTGGGTCAAGTAGAAATCAGTTTTGAGGGATTGGTCCATTTCGAGTGTTGTTCATTTTCATTATTAATCTTAGGTTTAATATTAAGTTTAGAAATATCTTTGAAACCCTTATCTTTTATTATTTATTTGAATATTGGATTTAATTTAGGATTGAAGCATCATCATATTGTTAGATCTGATAAATTGAGATTCAGTATTTTGCTTGTAGTAAGGTCCCATTGTGATTACTAGCATTTTCACATTTATCACAGAGTTGTTTATGCATTGTCAAGACCTGACATTAGAGACCTTGGGGTTATCTCCTGAGGCTTTCTGATAGAGATTTACCTTTCAAGAGAGATAGGATATTATATTCTGTCTGAGTTGTTGCTGTGTAGAAAACATCATCAACACTACATACATCACAATGACTAAAGATTTAATCGCTATAAGTCAACTTCAACAAAATAGAAAAATATTTGCAACTATCGGCTCAAATCATGAGTAATATTCAATGCGCACCAATAATGGTCAGCCACAACTTAGCTCAGACCAAAATGAAAATTCACAATCACAAAAACATTCGAGCAAACATCCCTTGAATATCCACAACACATTATGTCAACTGGGTCGGCCTCCAAACACAGATAAACAGAAAAATATCCAACCAAATCTCCAAACTTGCACATAACTTCATACGAGGCATTGAGACTTTCAAATAACACAATACATACAATGATCAACCTCTTCTGATATCCACAACTCAAAATATCAACAAAAAATCTATATGTATGTTGATGAACATAAAACTGCCAGATGCTCTGTTCTTCCTGATTGTCTTTCCGGTATGAGTAATTTGTGACATGCGGATCTAATTACCAACTAGGGTTGCCATCAATGACAACACCAAAAATCATTTCCAGTGACTCTTGCCAACAATACCCAATTTAGTGGGTTTGCAATGCTACAAGGAAATAGAGAGAAATAGTTGAGATAAAGTGAGTCTGAAGATTTGGTGATCTGATAAGTGGTTTGTTGATTGATTTTGTGTTTAAGTGTGTGGCAGGCCTCCCCTGCTTACATCACAACTCTGGTGGCCAATTAAGCTATATAAATGATTGAAGAGTTGGTCCTAGAAGAGAATTAACCCCCATTGGGGAAGGCAGATTTGAATTCAAGAAAAGGAAACAAAGCCTCTCCTATCTTAGGACTTCAACAAAATAATCTCAAGAGAGGGGCACTAGAGAAAGCTCTTAAGTTGGGGAGAAAGAAGGACTTGGAAAAAATTAAGCTAATTGGAGAGACAGTTGTGGAGTCAAGGTTTATCAATACCATTAACTCCCACTTTTCTAACTCCCATAGATGATTATTCTCTCATGGAATGTGATAGGCTTGAACAGTGGCCCTAGACAAAAAGTTGTTCGTGAGCTGTGAGAGTTCATTCACTAGTTATTATATGATATTCAAGAGACTAAGATTTTTTAGGAGAGTATGTGTAATTTGGCTTCCAAACTCTAGTGGAGAAGTCATTACCAGTGTATTAGTGCTCAAGGTAATGTAGGAGGTGTTTCTTGCTTATGGAATCCATTGAAGACCAACCCCCTTTGGTGGATTACAAGTATGTTTTTTATTTGTGTGATTGCCTCAAGCTTGGAGTTTGGAGAGATTGTTCTTATTTATAATGTTTATGCCTCAACCGATATTCTTCGAAAGTATCACCTCTCATCACACATTCAGTATATTTGGAGTCTAGCCCCATTATACCCTTGGATTGTTGATGGAGATTTTAATGCTATTATTGATTTGGAGAAAAAAAGTGGATGGCTACAAAGGTTGGAGTCGTTGGCTACCCTTCTCAGAGATAATATTGATTCCTTAAATATTGTGGACATTAAGCCTAGTAATGGTCAATTTACCTGGAATGATAGGAGATGTGGTAAGGACTCAGTTGCAGAGAGGTTTGATAAGTTCTTGATTTCTTGATTTTAGATTGGTGGCAATTGGGATACTAGTTATGAGATATTAGATTGGAGGGGTTTTGATCATTGGCCAATTAAGCTATCAACTTCATTGGCTCATGTTACTAAAAATCCATCTATTAAGTTTAAAATTATGTGGCTACGAGAACCCCTTCTTCAAGATCTTATGGTAGATTGGTGGCACCGAAGTAAATTGATATTTGGCACAACAATATATTATTTTATCAAATAATTGTAGTATGTGAAGCATCAACTCAAGAAATGGAATAGGAAGTTTTTTAGCAATATCTTTCATGCTAAGGTGACTACTCAGGCTATCCTAGATGCTATCATCTGTGAGATCATAGATTATAGCCTTTTTAAAGAGTCCTTAAAAGAGGAATCAATGCCTTTGAAGGCTTTGTAAGAATGGGAATTAAGGGAGCATATATCTATAGGAAACAAAAGGCTCAAATAAAGTGGCTTTAGGAAGGGGATACAAACATTTTTCTTTAATTTTGTTAAGGCTAAGAGGCATGGGAATTCGATCTCATCTCTTTTGTCTTCAAAAGGAGATCATTTGGTTTCTCTTTGGGAGATTTCTAAAGAGGCTTCACAGTATTACACCTCTTTGTTCAAGTGTTATTGTCTTGATGTAGTAGAAGAGAAAAACCATATATTGGCTTGTATTCCTTCTCTTATTTCTTTGGAAATGAATGAGCACCTTATGATACCTATATCCTTATATGAATTAGAGGAAATTATTTTTTAGATGAAGAAATGGAAAGTTTCGGGTCCTGATGGGTTTCTAGTAGAATTCTTCCAAGAATTCTGAAAAATTATAAAATTTGATATACTAGAGATGGTGCAAGAGACTCAAGGCAATAAATAGATGCTAAGGACCATGGAATCTTCTTTTCTTGCTGTTATTGCCAATTGTGAAGGGGTGGAAAAACTAACTTTGTGTAGACCTGTAGCTCTGTGTAATATGGTTTATGAGATTCTATCTAAGTATATTGTGGAAAGGTTGATGCAGTGGATTAGTAAGCTTGTCTCCAAAGAACAAGGAGGATTTGTGATTGATAGGATGATCTTGGATGATTTTTTTATTGCATCTGAGACCATACACTCCATGGTGTCCTCAAAGGAGAAAGCTATGTTTATTAAACTTGACATGGATAAGACCTATGACAGGGTCAAATCGTCTTTCTTTAGAAAAGTGCTCAATGCTTTTGGTTTTGATGAGGAGTGGGTGAAGTGGGTGATGCAATGTGTCACATTCACTTCTTTCTATTTCCTTATCAATGACGATCCCTCTGCATTGTTTGGGGCATCCAAAGGTCTTCGGTAGGGGGATCCTTTTGTAAGGAAAATTAGATGAGGAAACAACTCTCCTAACGTCAATACCTCAGGGAAGAATGCATATATACTTTTAAATTTTACAATTACAATCCAATTAAGATGCACATGAAAGAGATAACAAAAATAGAGTATTAGACAAATACAGATGAACACCAAATTTACGTGGGAAAACCCTTATGGGAGAAAAACCCACCACACCAAGAGAAATCACTTTGTATTACAGTAATGGAGATTACATACAAATATCAGACTTATCTTTTTGAGGTTATATTACAGCAGCATTCACCATGAACAACCTTGTTATAGAACATTCGCTTTTCAGTTTTCACATAATAGAATTCATCCACTGATCATACACCGAATTGTTCATCCAACTGTTCTTCAAACCAAAAATTGAACCGATCACAATCTGCGATCACAGAGTATAACCATGTCGCCCCTATCTGTCAAGCTTCCTCTCAGGACTGTCGCAACAGACTAACTTCCAACGGTTCTCCTTCGGATTCTCTGATTGCTCCATGAGGCTCCACATAGGATGGTCTTCTTTCGGTCAAAATGATCAACCTGTGTTGGCATGTCAGTGAGACACTAACCGTGTCTCCCCGATGCCCAAAGGATTCATTGTTGATATCATCGTAGGTTCCAACAGTCGGCAAGATGATGTAGCGAACACCACGAGTCATACCGAATCCACTGACATTCATTTCATTCCTATTGGCAAGAGTTTCCTCATCGGAAAGACTCATACCGCTATTCACAAGTCACACCAACCTCAACATTGCTATCGACAAGACTTACCGCTCGCCAAGAGATTACATCGAGACTTCTTAAGTTACATCGAAGCATCCAACAGTCGATGAGACTTATCTCTTTTGCCAGGACTTCATACCGAGGTCCTAAGTCATACCAAAACATTAGCTTCTCCATCGAAACTCATCTATCGTTAAGACACACATCCATCGTTGAGACTTAACTCCGAAGGCTTGAAGTTACATCGAGCACCGAAGGGTCGACAAGACTTATCTTTCACCAAAAGGTTTCACCGAGCTCTCATATGTTACTCCAAAACCATATTACTATCGGCAAGACCTTTGTCCATCGCTAAGACCTCACACTAAGACCTTTGTGCTGCTCCAAGTGTATACCGTCGATGAGACACACCAACTATCACCAAGAGTTCTTCCCGAGTGTTCAAGTCATACCGATGTCCCTAGAATAAAGCTGTCAGTGAGACATCCATATCGGTAAGACTTCTTACCGAACACCCTAGACTCTCCCTGAAGACTTCAACAGAAAACGCTGTCGGCGAGACAATCATATCGTTGAGAGCTCATAGCGAACATCCAAGACTCTCCCCAATATATGATAGAATGGCCCGTCGGCTAGAGATCTCCACGAGCAGTGAGAGGTTACAACGAACAAACTATCACAGTGATAGGCTCCAAAGTAAAAGCGTTCGGCGAGACTCTTGCAAGGTCACAACGACCTGATCTAATTCAACAAGGTTACTACTGCTAGTCGGCCAAACATGAAGGATGTCACATCGACTTGGATCCAATAGAGGTTACAACCTGTGATGATTGAGACATATATTTCCAACACCTTTGTCACCATATTTGTTTATTCTTTTGGCTAAAGGTCTGGGGAGAGTCATTAAGAGTCCTGTTAATCAAGCATCGATCCAAAGTTAGATTTAGGGTAATGGCTCACCTCTGCAAATAAATTTATAGTTTGTAGATGGTGTTGCTTTAATGGGTGTGGCTAAGATCAAACAAGCTACTAATTTTTGTAGACACTAAAAATTGTCCTAGGCTTGCGACTCTTAATTTCTTCATAATTCTTTTATCTTCTTTTTTCATAATTAAATAATTTTAATTATTTAATTATTTCCTATTTTTTATTCAAGGGTTAAACGCTTTTGACCGGAGCTATGAACTGGATACAACCATTCAACAATACCACCCCAACGGGGTTTGAACCTTGGTGGCAAGAACAACAATGCCACCTATAAACCATCACACCATGCCAATACTGACTATTTAATTATTTCCTATGACCATATATCCTCTATTAATTAAATAATTTTAATAATTTAATTAATTCATTCCCATCTTTATTTGCATTTGATTAATTAAATAAATATTATTTATTTAATTACATCGCTAATTAAACCTATTTTCTTTCCAAAAATTAAATAAATGTTTATTTATTTAATTTCCTGTCACTTTCTACAATAATTAAATAATTATTTTAATTATTTAATTATTCGTTGGCCTTTTCTCTCTTTAATTAAATAAATCTTTATTTATTCAATTTAATCCAATATCCTTGAATTTTGAATTAAAATCATTATTAATTCAAAATGATGATTCCTCCTTATCACAATCTTCTATAATTAAACAATATCTTTATTATTTAATTAGTCATTTATCACATAAGTCTAGATAAAATTTTATCATTTAGTTATCTGGTGAGATAATATATGATTGTCTCTAACGAACAGTCTTTCTGTGTTGATCACTTTGTCAATCTTATCTTTTACATGCAATCTTTATCCTTCTGTGTCTCAACTAATTTCCACCAATGATTAAATTACTATTTAATTTAATCACCACCATTCATGCTTTATCACTTACACTAATTTAACCTTAACCCTATTGCATGCCACATCTTTTAATCTTAATCATCGATTTATCTTTTAATCTTAATTGTCGATTTATCTTTTAATTTGAGCCTACCATTCGAAAATCATATTTTCTATAAATTGGCTTTACCTCTACCATTTTTACTCCTCCCAAAATCTTATGAGTTTTGGAAGCAACTTTAGAAATCTTCAATGTTTTGCTATTATCATTGTCATGAGGTCATATTTGCATACTTAATTAAAATTTGAGGGAAAGTATCATACTACAGCGAAATGGAGAAGGGTAATGGAGGTGAATCATGGAATTTCATGTGTGTTTGGTAATATCTTTTCATTTATGCATGTTTTGTCTTCCATTGTTCTTCGTTATTAGCTTATGTTTAGTTTAGTTTGATTTACGCTTGTATTGCTAATCCTAGAATTTTCCCTGTGCACCATCTGGTGAACCTGATGCCAATGACATAGTTTTTGCAAATTTTGTACGACTTTCTATGTTTTGGAGGTTTTCTGTACGATTCGATGCAATCGCCAAGACAGAGTGGCACATCCGCCAGTATTTTTCATCGCAACCGCCAACAACATGAGCCACATCTATTGTACCACACCACAAATGCCATCTTGTAAGCTGTAATTGATTTTTTTGCAACGCATCTGATCCATTTTGCGCACCACATCTGTCATTCTGTGACGCAACTGCCTAGTTTTGGGTTTATTTTTAAATTTTTGCAAGTAATTCAATTTTTTGAATTATCGATTCAGTAGGTTAGGATTTTTTGGTTATTGATAATCTGTTCGCAACATGTGGCAAGATAAATTTAATGTTTATTTTGTAGCTTCATTTGGCCAAGATCTAAAAGCTACAACTCTCATTTGTTGAAGGCTAAAATTGAAACTACTAGTGAAATCTTCAATGTAGGACGTTTTTCGAAGAATGGATTTTGAAACTGAGTGTCTGTATAGCTTAGATCATATTTCATTTGGTGCCTAAAATTAACAACTGTCTACTACGCTTGGTGCTTTTGTACACTCTCTTTAGATTAAATCTTGATTTAATAATAAAATTATCCTCTCCCCTTGCGCATTTGTGTGATCTTGGGTGTAAGAGAAATTGTTATTAACTCTAGAGGGCCTGTCATGGTGGTTAAAAGTACTCACCCCAAGATGACTCAAACTGGAAACAAGCTAAATCCAAGCTACTCCCGACTAGTATATAAATGTGAATGCTAATGGAAAACTTATCATTACAGGTGCAAATGTGTTATACAGACAAGTGATTCCCTCAGTACCTGTGTGGTACATTAAAACTTGTAAAGTGTAACCTCTATAGGCTGGGAAACCTCCTAATCAGAGCTAATCTTGCCTCATGTATAGCCACTTGAATGGGTGTCCTTATTAAAATCCATTTGTTATAGATTGCCAAAATCCTTCTATTTGCTGGTGCAAGAGGTCGGACCTTTGAAGTCGTCCCACGTACTCACGGTTCTTAGTAGAGATGAAGAGTTTTTCATGGGAGATTCATGAGAACTCGAAGCTTGGTTGGCCCAAAGAAGTGAGTGTTGTGGAGGGGAGCCAATGTGGCCAAGCTTCTAAGTCATCCACTAAGAATAAGTGTAGCTGGAGAAATCCAAGTGGGAACTCAGTAGATATTGTCTTGGCCAACCATAGGATCGTACTTGTCTTTTTGGAATTAAACATTTTCACATCAAAAACCAAACCAAAACAAAGTATTTTCTGATTGTCTTCTGTGTTACCCAAAAATGATCAAAATCAGACTGAAACAAACCTGCAAACTTTGCCAAAACTTTCAGAAAAATCAAATCCTATTTATAGTAAACCACATATGCTAATGAGAACTGCATCTGTTGTTATGAACCACATCTGCTATATAAAACCACATCTACTATTATGAACCACATATGTTATTGTAAACCACATTTGCTACTACGAACCACATCTGATACAATAAACCGCAACCAACTGTCAAACGACGCATTTGTTAGATCTGAACCGCAATTTCCTGACAATCAGAAAAAAATTTCCACTGTCACAGTCTAAGGTCACACAGTCAAAACTTGTCTCTGATTATCCTTTCATGGTGATCTATGAATAGAAACCAGAAAGATTTGTTCACACTTTATCATTGCACATTTTAGTATCATTTAGCCATAGTGATAAACATACCAGTTGCAAAACTTAGTTACATTTTAGGAGTCCTCATTATCTTCATATCAATCAGACTTTTAGGAAACACCTTTTCAAATTAAAATAGGCCAACTTCCCATACTTTGGATAAACCTTTGCTTCAACAAAATTTGTCATAGAACCAAGTCACTTGTCACACCAGTTATCTTTTTTCATTTTTTGTGAGTCTTTTCCAACTTGTCAATCTAGTTTGGGAACTCACTTTGTCTCTTACAAAAGGTCCTTTTACAAACTAAATTGAAGTGTTGCCTAAACTTTGCATGGTTGGTAACCTCTTCTCAAATCTCCCAAAGTTGATTACCTTTAAAAGCTTGCCTACACTATCGCATACTTAGACATAGTCATTTTAGGACACCATAATTTTAGACATTAATCAACAATTAACATCCCTTATTTTCAAAAAAAAAAAAAACCAAAAACATAGTTGCGTTAGCATTCATTTCTTATATCCAAAAAAATCCAAAAAAAAAACATAGACTAAAATCATATCATCCATAGACATAGTTCTGCATCATCCACATTTTGAGCATATCTTACATGGTTGAAACAAGGTCCAAAAGGAAACAAAGAGAAATGGATGACCCACAAGACTTTATCAATCCATTTTCAAACACCCCACCAGGGACGTCAAGACCACACAAAACCTTATTGGAAAAATTTGTCACTAGAGACCAACAAGGACACGTTATAGTTGAAGACTTAGATGATGCTGCCAAAGATCTATAATTTTCCTCTTTTATAGATGAATACTTGGCACAAGATCCCCAATGATATCTAGCAAAATTGTTAGTAGAAGGTACCACATTACCTCCTAGATTTGACATTCACTCATTGCAAACTTCATCTACTTAGGGGAAAAACATGATGACTTCTAGTGGCTCTATCCCTCAAGTAACTGTAACCATACCATTTGGAGTACCTACACAGAGTTCCACAACAGTACATACATCACCATTTGGTACATCAAGCATGACACAAGGCCTTAATTTTACCATAGGGGCATCATCGTCAAATCCCTTCGACGCCAATACTGGAAGAAAAAGGCCTAAAGTTAGCATAAACACGACAAATGCTATACCAAACATCAACACCACTAGTGCCATTCCATAAATAGGGGTTTCAAAAATGAGACACATACCTCTCATACAATTTGGGAACCAACCCGATCCTTTGCAAAATGTTCATGTTCCCAATCAACCAACATCAAACCAAAACTTATTCTCTCACATTCCAAACCAAAATCCACCCTTCATTCATACGCTGAACCAAAATCCATCACATAATGAGTTTCAAAGCACTTACATAGACCCAAAAAATACAATCAACACATCATTGACACATGTGGATGTTCTGCAAACAAAAATGCAATCCCTTCAACAACAAATGAACAATATGGTGATGTCTAGCAAAAAGAATTTTTCAGCAAAAGACTTATGTCCATTTCCCTTTGACAAAGCTTTATACATGACACCCTTCCCACGTGGATATGTTATACCAAAATTTCCTAAGTATAATGGGAAGCGTAATCCTATCAAACATATAAGGGAATTTTCCACAATGTGCATAGACGTTGCATTTGACCCCACATATCTCATGATACTTTTTCCATGAAGCCTTGTTGGAATAGCACTTGAATGGTTTTCTCAACTTCCATATGGCATAAGGTCATGGGGTGAACTTGATGAAAAATTTAATAAACATGTATCCTTTAACATTGACAATGAAATCACAATAACAACCTTATGTCACATGACACAAGATGAAGGAGATAACTTTATCACCTTCTTCTAGAGGTGGAGTCTAGCTAGTTGATGCCCTGTTGAAATACCCGAAAAGAAAAGGTCGCCATATTCCTAGAAAACCTTAATTCAAAGTTGAGAAGTGACCTAAGAGTACATTGTTGCACCTCTTTTGTGGAAATAGTAGAAAAGGGTATCATACTTGAAAAGCATCTCATTGACAAAGGTGAAATCAAGATGTCAAATAGAAATCCAAATGTTCAAAGCACCCCTAATGACAGGAACAAATTTTGGTCCTAAAACAAGAATGTTGCCAATGATGGCATTGTCGATGCTAAAACCCTACATATAGGACCAATCATTACATTTAGAGGACACAACTCCTCTAACATTCCCAACAATGCTAACCAAACTGGCAATGTTGTCCAAAACACACAACAACCACGACCGCAAAGGAAGTTTCCAAAATGGGAATTCACGCCCCTAGGAGAACCAATTGAATCAATCTTTAAAGAACTGATACAACACAACCTCATATAACTTCTTGAGCGAAAATAATATGATCTTGGATAATTTAAACCCTCTTGGTGGGATGACAACACTTTTTGTGATTTCCACCGAACTAAGGGACACATTCTACCACAATGTCGACAGTTGAAGAACATTATACAAGATCTCATGGAAAATAGAACTATTGAAGTTAATGGAAAGAAACACTAGACATCCTCAAACAATGATCACAAGGTCTTTACTGATCCATTACATGACCATGGAAAATGAAAATCCACCAGTTCGGGAAATAAGACCAATAATTAGGCCAACTATGTTAATGTCAAATATGACTATAATCATGGCACCATATAAATCACATTTGAGCAATCGATGGACATATCAACATGATTTACATAAAGAAAACTCCTAAATGTGATATCAACACTTGCCAAACTAAGCTAACCATCCAAGGCCCTCTGTCACCGCAACAACCAAAGTCCTCCAAGCCTCAGTACAATTTACTTGACCAGTTGGGGAAGACCCCAACGCAAATTTCTATCTTGGAACTGTTGTGTATATCACCCAATCATCGAGTTGTTTTAGACAAAGCTTTGCAAAGCATGACCACCCCCACCAACCTTGATGTCAATCACTTCCAAGAGATGGTAGGCTACCTAACCAACTCTCATCATGCTACCTTCTTTGAACAAGATTATTCAACCAAAAAGATAGACCACAATGACCCTTTTCACCTCGAAGTTATTGTCCATAAAACAAAAGTTAGATGAGTCTTGGTAGAGGGAGGAGTAGGGTTGAATATTTTCACCTTCAAACTAGTCAAGGAATTAGGATTCTCAGAGGTGTGTGTGGATGCTACTAAGATCATTGTCATTAAGGCATATGATGATGAAGAGCTGTCATCTAAAGGAGTTGTAACGCTTCCCATCATAATTGTTTTTGCGGTTATAGATACCAATTTCCAAGTCTTGGATCTCATCCTCCCATATAATCTTTTACTCGGTAGACCATGGATACATGCTATGAAGGCCGTCCCTTCCACTTACCATCAATTACTTAAATTCCCATACAATGACATTGAGATCACGATAGTTGGGGATCCTGATCCTTTCTAGTATTGCACTAACCTACACGGGATACCCCAACGACAAGTGCCTGTTAATAATGAGGCCTCGTGTTCCCTTTCATCACATTACATTGATCCATCTTCATTAACTAAAGCATCCACTCTATCTACCATACCATCAAACCTCAAGGTTCAAGTCCATGATATGGGATGTGGAGAATATCATATGGATAAGTTGCAGACAAATGACAATGCTAATGTTGCTGAGAAGACTTCAATTTCCAACAATGATGTCAAGATAGTTTCAAAAGATACTCAAATAGATGACCGCGCTTGGATTGGCACCTCTTGGGATCCTAATATGACATTTTCCTTCACCATATGTACTTTTGCACAAACTTTTCATGTCCATGAAAACCCCATGTTCGACCAAGATACATATGAGAATCCACTCTTTGATCATGACCCCGTTGAGGATATCCAATCATCATCCTTCCATCCCATCTATCTCGGGCTAGGATATGTATCTCCTATTGTTTCCTCTACAAAGTCACCTTGCCAAGTCATTAAGGATGTGCAAGCTTCCTTTGACGTTAGCAGTATAGAAAAGGATAGTCCCAAAGATTCTATTGATGACATCGCCACTCCCATTTGTCCACTAGACATTCCTGTCACTTCGCCTATTTCATCCATCTCACTCACATCCATTCACATCAAAGACATGGCTCAAAAAGTCATAACTCAAGAAAAGAATAAAGGCAAAGCTCAAATGAATGACCTATCTTTAAATGGAGATTAAAAATCAAGAGACACAATGAAAATAAAAGAAGATCAAGACAAGTCCTCTAGCCACCATAAAAAGCTATTGGACCAATCAAAAATACAAGTCAAGAATGAGAAAGAATGTCAAGAAAATTCCTCTAGAAAAAATCAAAAGCTATCAAAAAAATAAAAAATAAAAGTCAAAAGTGAAAGCAAGAAAAAGTTGATCTCCAAGTATGCCTCTCTATCAAAAATCACTAGGAGCATCTATCAAGGAAAATGGTCAAGAAAAGAGCTTGTTGATCCAAGGTCTCTATCCACGTCACTCTCACTCATACCATATATTCCATTCCACTCATCCATGTTCACATATCCATCATATCATCCCAACCTCATTGGTGATGTCTTTCAATGTGTCTTTGATGACAACCCCTTGACGTACTCTTACTCATCGGTCGCCCAAATGCCCTTTCGTCTGAATCCCTGTGGCCCACATAGTGTGCACATTAGGGATCATACCATAGCCTTGTTCATCCACCACATCTATCACCCTTCATATTTTCCACTCATACTCCTTATCTCGATTAGGTTCTTTCATCCAGCATGGTCATCCACACAGGATCGGTGCATCATCAAGGCAGACTATGGATTTGGTGTTTATCAATTCTACACATAGCTTCTGATAGCCTTGTCTTAATCATGAAAAATACAAAAAAATTGAAAAAAAAACTGTTACCTAGGTGAAAACTTGGCAAATAGGCGCCATGTGTAGTTGATTTTGCTCCTTTGTCTACCATCATTCCAATCTGGCTTCCCTATCATATCGCCCATAATAAATGGTTGTCCTTTCCATAACTTGGAATGATTGAAATCGAGCACACTTTGCATCCCCATTCCATCCTATTCATAATAAATTAGTCTTATACCCGATTGGGGGCAGGAACTTGACTTATGTCATTTGGTTCTTATAGTGGCTGTTCTGAGGATGTAAAACCATTAAAAAAATCCAAAAACAACATAAAATGTCCTGAAAAAAATTCCAAAAACATCATAAAACTTCAAAAAGACAAAAAAATCAAAACATGTCAAAAAACCCAAAAATAGAGTTAGAGTCAATCGTGTTAGTCAGTCTTTGTCATTGTCGAACTACGTTGCCTCTGCGACTAGACATAGGCAAGGCCATTTCTTGATGCATCCCTGAAGTATTAGGTCAATCCTTTAGGTTTGTCAAATAAACAATTAAATCATGACTCAGTCTTTTGTCCATAAAACAAAGTCAACAGTCATGTCAAACTATGAGGTCTTTGCTTGTATAACGTAGGAAAGGCCATCAATCGATGAGCCCCCGAGGCCACACTAGGTTAGTCCTTTAGGGTTCATCGTGTTAGTCAAAATAAGTTAGACACTGTCATCAAACACAAATAATTGAAAAAACATTAAGACAAGTCACACATCAACAAGACAAACAAGTCAACAAGGTCATTAAGTCAAACCAAACAAATTGCCAAAACATTCAAAATGTAGACACCCAAAATTTTCCTCTTGCAACACCTGTCTCGACATTACATCATTTAGGCATCTTGTAGCACGCTTTTCCCTAGATACCCATGTCATCATTTATTTAATTAAACATCATTTATTTAATTAAATAAATTTTATTTATTTAATTAAATTCATATTCATAATCCATTAATTTCGCTAATGTTAATTAAATAATTTATATTATTTAATTAATTAAATCATTTCTATTCATTCTTCTAATATTAATTAAATAATTTATATTATTTAATTAATGAAATCATAAATTCAACGTTAATTAAATAAATCCAAAATTCATTTAATTAATAAATCCTAAAAAAGATCTTGTCGCTTTCTTTCCAAACTGAACTCGTGTGCATCTAATTAATTTATTTAATTAGATAATTCATCAATTATCCTTCTCGTCTTTTTTGAGATTTATTTCCTTAAAACAGGAAATGAAATCTTTCTATCTTTTTTGAAATCTTATCTCATCTCGTTGTATTTCCTCTTTTGTCAAAAATCAAATCCTTGTCGAATCTTGTCAAATCTTATCTTCGTCAATGTCACGGCTCTATAAATACGACCTCTCGCAATCCATTTAGGAGGTTGATTCGTCTAGCACCCAAACTCTATCAAAATCAGTCTTCTGTCTTTATCTGTCATTCTTTCTATTTGTCATTGTCATCGTCAAGTCGTTATGCTGCAGGAATGAGCACTCAACATTCCTCCATTGTCAACCCTTCAAAATCTCACATTCTCATGCAGGTGGAGAAGAGCAATGGAGATAAATCAAGTCTAGCTTGGAGATCGGTTTGCTTTGCTTTCTTGTTTTAATTTTCATGCTAGTTTGTGCTCTATTGTGCTTGATAGGATTAAATAGATTATTGTTTTCAATACTTTAAATCTGCTGATTTTTACCCTATCTACATTTGGTGAACCTGATGTATTTTGATTTAATCATACATTTTTCAGATTTTTCTTCTAAAAGTTTGCATTTTCTAACCTTCGTTTGTCAAGTTTTGAGAGTAAATTGTTGCAGACTTTGGCATCACTGGCAGCGTACTTGGCAGGAGATTTTGATCTCCACAGATTGGTTTTGTATTCAGCAGTGTGGATGTTTTCTCAATCGCTGGTACAAATTCATCTTTGTTGTCTCAAATTTCATCATAGAAGGTATGTGTCATCCTTCAATTGTCGTCATAATCGGGTTTTTTATCACTCTCATCTGTTAGTACTGTGGTCACTGGCCACTGGCATATCCATTTCCTACGCCATAGCTATCACCGTTGGCTCCCACATTTGCATTTAGACTTTTTGTAGCGTGGTTACCTACATCGCTTGCTTTTGTCTTTCTGCTACCATTCGAGCTAGTTTCTTCCCTTTGGCTACAGTTTGGTCCAAGATTCATACATTTTTCTTTCTGGAGTAGCTACAACAAGCATAAGGAATCATCACTCGCCTTCTTTCTGGGTGTCGACCAACCTATCTCAATGAAAAAGTATAGTCTCGAGGCAGTCAAAGCACCTAATATTGTGCTCCACCCATACTGTGTCGCCATTATCCAACCTATCCCCCCTTTGCGCATTCATCTTCCTCGCACTCAATCGTATCATTTGAAGAGGATGTTGTTCCACAATGTAGAAGTTGCACCTAAATTGATACATTATGGCAGGGAATTGTCTGGATATACATTTTAGATTCCAATAGATATAATCTATTGTATTGGGCTGTGGATAATGATAACTTTAATCAGTTACGAAGTTTGGGTGATCATTGTTTCCCATGTTTTCAGAAATCTTTTATTAACTGAGTGCAACGAGTTGTTAATCATGCGTATCAATGTTTCATTTTTTGGTCGAAAGTTATGAAATATGAATAAATGGTTTGGAATGCCCATAAACACTATGAATTTTCTTTCCTTTTGACTTTTGATGACTTTTGAGATTCTGGACGAGTTTGGACAAGCATATTAGTCAACTGATAATGGCCAAGAGTTAACATGGAGGGAATTAGAAGTGAATTAGACAACTGATAACGAGATTTTAGATTTTTGGTTAGATTTTTTTAAATTACATTTATTTTTAATTAGATTTTAGATCTTTAGTTAGATTTTGTTAATTAGTTTTATTTTTAATTAGATTTTAGATTTTTGGTTAGAATTTTTAAATTAGTTTTATTTTTAATTAGATTTTAGATTTTTAGTTAGATTTTTTAAATTAGTTTTATTTTTAATTAGATTTTAGATTTTTGGTTAGAATTTTTAAATTAGTTTTTTTATTAGATCTTAGATCTTAGGTTAGAAGTTTTTAAATTAGATTTTAGATTTTAGATTGGATTGGTAACTTATATTTCTAATTGAATTTAGATCTTTTAACTTCTTAATTTAGTTTAGCCTTCTAATTTTTTTTGATTTAGTTAGATTTTTAATAGATTGCATGTTTTTCGATCTAATCTCACTTTTGTTTGCATGCATGTCTTTTCTTCTTGTCTTGGCGACTTGCCGGTGAATCGTACGGAGCTTGGAAAACATTAGCATCATTACACACATCAAATTGGAAAGCGAATAATCAGGTGCATACGTTCTAATCTTTCATTTCTCATTGATCATTGCTTGTCACACATTTTAGTTTGGAGGCATCAAATCAATCATTGTTTGCAAACACATTTCGATTTGGGGTTCTTAAAATGAATATTGTCTTCAATCACATATCGAAAATCGGGTCTAAAATTAACCACTGCCTTCATACACATTTGATTTGGGATCTAAAAAAGAACAAGTGCTTGAATTGTTTTACACACATTTTATTTCTAAGGGAAATTAATCTTTGCGAGTGTGAATCAAGTGTGTGTGTCCTCCAAAACACCTCACTTGGTTTGCTTTTGTCATACCCTTCGTAGGAGGCCTGCTTGGAGCACACACCCCTCCAAGGGATGACCTCAGTAGAGTGTGAATCTAAAGACACGCTCATTTGGGATTGAAATCTTGTCACTCTAAGCTAAGCCCCAAAGAACTTTATACCTTTGGGAAGTGAAGGTGAAGGGTGGGTTACCCCTTTCTCCCAGCTTATTGGCAAGATTTTTCTTTCAAAATTCTTCCTTAGTCAACCTTGTGCAATCTAGCTTGAGACCTAATTGGCCATACCCCACTTGACCAGTCATAGGGCTTGTTGTTGTGTATTCAAGTGTTTGATTAATCATAGCATTTGATCTTGAAAGAAAAATTTATCATTGTGTTTGGTGTGTGTGTTCATGCATTTACATGTGAAATCTTGTGTTTGATATTTCCCAAGTCAAACTTCCAATAAAATTTTTCCACATCATCCAAGTCATCCAATCTTGTCATTCCACATCATATCCTAATCATCATCATCATCTCTTCAATCCAATAAACATCATTTTACACCATGACAACATTTGAAGACATAGCACTAGAGCTTATTCACATGCTTCATGAAGCTCAAACAAGCCAATCACCTTTAAAACAACAAATCATTCAAAGAGTCCATGACATGCTCCAACAACTTCAAAAAAATCAATCACTTCAAATGCAACAGTTCATAGCACAAATCCGATACCTCATAGCCAATGGTCAAGTCCAACAAGCACATTATCTAGTCCAATCACTACATCAACAAATTTCACATCAATCCTATGTGTCACCTATATCATCATATCAACCTCATCCATTCACATATCAACTTTCCCCTTCATCAACCCATCACAACTCTTCCAATGTCAACCCTTATCCACATCAATCAACCTTTCAACAGTCGTTATCCTATTCAACCCCTCCATCATCATCACAACAACAAATCATATCACAAATCCAAACACCATTCCAACCTCAAGACTTTTAACCACAATCCTATGTGTCACCTTCATCATCATGCCCACAAAACCCATTTACCTTCCATGTCAATGCCACATCAACATGTCCACCCATATCACAACAAGAATATAGGATCCCAAGTTCACCTTGGCAACAACATCAATATCTTTTAAGTCTTAATGCCACCTTTGACAAGGGGAACACCAATCTAGTCCATACACCCTTACCACCATCCAATCAAATGCCTATCCATAATCCACCATGTCCTAGTCCTAATTCATTGGCCTCTCCACCTTCTAACCAATCAAACTCTTCATTACCCCCACCATCATCTAATCCTCCTTCAAATCAATGCCCTACATTTAGATATTTAAAAAATAAATTGATGGCATTATCTATATCCACCAATCCACCTATAAAGGATGTGACCCAAGGGCTACAAGAAAGGAATCAATTTCCACCATGTCATCCAACACATATACTTGAACATACCAAAGAGCCCTCAAATGTCATGCCAAGTCCTTCAAGTCAACCATGTCATCCACAACCCCTTGAACCAATTCAAGAGTCTCCCTTCATAAGTCCAACTCACCCTCTTTCATGCTCCTATGTTGTTGACCATCAAGAAAATGTCAAGTCTCTTCAAGAGTCATCCCATTGCAATTCCATTCAAGAAACACAAGAGTTATGTCAAGAGTCTACTCCCAAGCATGTGGAAACATCAAGCCCTAGTCCTAATCAAGATCAAATCATTTTCATCCAACCCATCCATAATCTATATCATTTTTATGATCAAGATGATATCCATAATGATGAAGAGCCTATCCAAGAGCAACTTGATCCTATACCCATCCATGAGAAAGATATTCCAAATTCACCTCCACCTAGTCCTATCCATGATCCATCAACATTCACTTCCCTTGATGAGACAAGTGCCTCCCAAGCACACATAGAAGATCAAACAAATATCTTGGATCTAAGTGAACAAAATGATAATCAAGATCCTAATGATCCTCCATCACCCACTATCGACCCCATTGCAAGTTCGCCATCATCTCCTATTGGTCTTTCTACCCTCATTCATGAATGTTCCTCTGAACAACAACAACCATTATCTTCTCCATCCAATAAGGAAATCATGTCTAGTGTTTAACCTACACCTAGTCCTATTGTCCATTGCACACTCCAAAATATGAACCACCAAGGTAAAGGTTTAGGCCTTCATGAACAAGATATTTTGGATCCCATCCATGTCAAAGTCCCTCCATGCTCTTATGGCCTTGGAAATACACCTAAAGGACACCAATCTCAAGATGTTGGTATTTCCTCCATGCATCCTAAGTCCACTTTCCATCATAAAGCCTATCATATGCCTAAAACATATGTTTCAATTCCACCACCGTCATCCTACAAATGTCAAAAGCATGTGACCATACACCTTCCACCACCCACTTTACCACCATTACTTCCAACTCCTAATATCCCTCCATCCACTTTGCCACCATTACTTCCAACACCTAATACCCCAGTCATTCATAAATATCCTAAATATCCTAGTCATGACCAATCAATGCACACATTGTGTAAACATAAAGCTTCCACTCATTCCATCTACCCCATGGGATTCAAAAATAAAAATTTGGATGCCTCTACATATAAAGTCAAAGGTCCTAAAGTGTTAGCATACAATGGGAAAAAGTCAAAGCCAAGTTCATCTAAAAATCTACATAATCCCATACCTTCAAAAGAAAAGGCCAAAACTAAAATGGTTTGGGTCCCTAAGCAAAAAGAAACCAAGTCAGACAAGGAATTCACGTCACAAAAATCCCAACCATCCCCTCCCATCCAAAATACACATTCCATCCAAAAATCTCAAATTTCGAAAACCCACAAGCCCAATAAAAGTCATAAAAATACAAGTCTATGTGGGTACCTAAAGCACTTCATCACCCATCTCCTAAGCAAACATCTCCATTGCTTCCTACACCACCTTCCCATCAAAAGCTTCAAAGTTTATCACAATGTGTGCAACCATTGGTCATGGTTCCCTTCCATTTCACAACAAATCCACATAACTCCTTCTACTCATCCTTCACTCATTATCCTACATATCTCCCCCATCATCTTCCTATGGTCCATGCTTTTGGCTAAGCCTCCCTATTCATCTTTTTCATAATTCCCATATAATCCCTATCATCTTCCCAACATAATCTACATCATAATCCATTATTGTCCTCCATAATCCACATCATAATCCATCATCTACCTACTCCATTTCCCTTTCATGTCATCCCTCACCAACATCTATGAGCGTAATGACATTTGACATGGTCCATGCGATGACAACCATCCCTCGTGGGACTATCACCTTTCATGCAACTAGACACTTGAGTCCCTCCTATCCAGAAGTCAAAAAGTCAAAAAGTAAAAATAAACAAAAGAATAAAAAATAAAAGTAAACATAAATCCCTTCGTCCAATGGTGAAAACCTGGTAAACAGGCGCCTTGGATAAGTACCATGATGAAAACCTGGCAAACAGGCATCATGTGTAGGTTGATCTTCTATGTCACTTACACTTGGGGGCACAATGTCTTATCTATCCAACCTATCATTTTCATGTCATATCATTTCCATCCTATCTACCATCTTTGGCCATCATACATACCTATCATATCGAGTCCATTCATCCACCCTTCTTCTTTTGATCTTGATGAAGATATAGGGGCAAAGGTTGAAATATGCTTCGAGTATCTCTTGACATACCTCATCTTTCTAACCAATCATGTCATTATCCTATTGTCATACATTTTGTCTAGAAAAATCCTAAGTCTTGTACCTAAAATAGGGCATGTTATTCCTATGCGACATAGTCTTTGGAGATCACATCCTTGCTCTCTTATGATGCATACATCCATACCATCCATTTATATATCATGAGCCTTTTATCCCTTATCCCATCACCCACCCTTGCACCTAGACTTGGTTTTCCCCTTGTCATTGGTATCTAGCACAAAGGCTATTCAAATTTTCATCCTTTGACACCTCAAAACATGTCAAAAGTCCAAAAAAGTCAAAACATGTCAAAATTCAAAAAAGGTCAAAACATTCCAAAAGTCCAAAACAGTCAAAACATGTCAAAATTCAAAAAAGGTCAAAACATGCCAAAAGTCCAAAAAAAAGTCAAAACATTTCAAAAATCCAAAAAAATCAAATAGCCAACAAAAATTCAAGCAATAATTTAAATGCAAGTCAATCCTTAATCCATATCAATCAAGACAATCAATCTTGTCAAGTTATCCAATCACATCCTTTGGTCTTAATCCTAATCTTGTTGTAAACCCAATCAATCAAAGTCAATCTATCAATTGTCAGTCATCCTTGTGTTGATCTAGGGATATGTCTTTCCCCACAATGACAACACTATCATCTTTAGTCACCATCATCAATCAATCAACAGTTTACAACTTGACAGGGGCAATACCTTGTTTGTTTTTGTATCATTTGTGCATGCTTGCTTGCTTGGTTGTGTGTGTTATCATTTTATCTTGCATTTGTATCAAATCCATATCATTCCAGCTAATATTCATATCTTGTGTGTGTTGGAATATCTTTTTGCATTATCCTTTGCATCTAAGGTCACATAATACCTTTTGTGCATTAGGACTTTAATGCTCTAAGCCTCTTTCCTCATACGTCTAGACAAGGTTGTATTACGCTGGGGCATGAGACACATCGTCACCTTGGTCCTTATATCTTGGTGCATAACGTCTAGTGCTATATCAAACATCATGGTTGCTCATCTTTCATTGCAGCATAACATATCATCCATTCCTTCATCTTTAGTTCTTGACCCATCCCTTTCATTTCGAGAGCCTACCCGTGTTTGTTCAACCCGCCTATCCTCTCGAGGGGGCATCATCATATTCTGATATCATTATGCATACCTTAGTTTCTTTGAAATGATGTTACTCGACACAAATCACATCATCTCGAACATCATCTCAAAGAGGGGAAAAATGTAGACACCCAAAATTGTCCTCTTGCAACACCTGTCTCGACATTACATCATTTAGGCATCTTGTAGCACGCTTTGCCCTAGATACCCATGTCATCATTTATTTAATTAAACATCATTTATTTAATTAAATAAATTTTATTTATTTAATTAAATTCATATACATAATCCATTAATTTTGCTAATGTTAATTAAATAATTTATATTATTTAATTAATTAAATCATTTCTATTCATTCTTCTAATATTAATTAAATAATTTATATTATTTAATTAATGAAATCATAAATTCAACGTTAATTAAATAAATCCAAAATTCATTTAATTAATAAATCCTAAAAAAGATCTTGTTGCTTTCTTTCCAAACTGAACTCGTGTGCATCTAATTAATTTATTTAATTAGATAATTCATCAATTATCCTTCTCGTCTTTTTTGAGATTTATTTCCTTAAAACAGGAAATGAAATCTTTCTATCTTTTTTGAAATCTTATCTCATCTCGTTGTATTTCCTCTTTTGTCAAAAATCAAATCCTTGTCGAATCTTGTCAAATCTTATCTTCGTCAATGTCACGGCTCTATAAATACGGCCTCTCGCAATCCATTTAGGAGGTTGATTCGTCTAGCACCCAGACTCTGTCAAAATCAGTCTTCTGTCTTTATCTGTCATTCTTTCTATTTGTCATTGTCATCGTCAAGTCGTTATGCTGCAGGAATGAGCACTCAACATTCCTCCATTGTCAACCCTTCAAAATCTCGCATTCTCATGTAGGTGGAGAAGAGCAATGGAGATAAATCAAGTCTAGCTTGGAGATCGGTTTGCTTTGCTTTCTTGTTTTAATTTTCATGCTAGTTTGTGCTCTATTGTGCTTGATAGGATTAATTAGATTATTGTTTTCAATACTTTAAATCTACTGATTTTTACCCTATCTACACAAATAACCAAAACAATCAACCTATGTCTTATATAGGATGTGTCGTTCCTGAAAATGGACATTGTCATTTAGTCAAGCATCATTATTGCCTTATACAGGTGGTCACATGATCGAAACTAGACTTGACATCTTATACGATATGTGTCTTTTTGAAATCAGGTTTTATCATTGCCTTATATAGGTGGTCACATGATCAAAACTAGACTCGACATCTTATATGATATGTGTCATTATTGAAACTAGGATTTATCAAACAATCATCTTCTCAATCTTCTAGACAATTAAACAACAAACATATCAAATTTTGGAAAATATTCTTACTGGCTATTGACGTTATGGCTTGTTTAGTCTTATCTTTTCATCTAGCTTTGTCTTTGAGTCCAGTTACTAGCTTCCTTGAGGATGTCCCATGAAGGATTTAGAGAAGCAAGGATGTCTCAGGACTCTTTTTCTTTGATTGTTGCTTGTTGATTATCTTTTGGTTTTGTCTTTGAGTCAGGTTACTAGCTTCCTCGAGAATGTCCCACGAAGGATTTAGAGAAGAAAGGATGTCTCAGGACTCTTTTTCTTTGACTGTTGTTTGTGGATTGTCTTTTGGTTTTGTCTTCAAGTTAGGTTACTAAATTCCTTAAGGATGTCCCACAAAGGATTTAGAGGAGCGATGATGTCTCATGACTCATCTTTTATTTGATTGTTGTCTGTGATTTGTCTTGACAAAAAGACTGCGACAACTTTGCCCTTAGTATGAGTTAGGACATTCCTTGTCAGCGACTGTCTATTTTTATGAGTTAGGACATTCCTTGTCAGCGACTGTCTATTTTTAGCAGGTGGATGACCTTGCACACCTTGGTCTATCTCATATCATGGTGTTTTTTATCCATTTGTATCATTTAACGCCCAATGATGATTAATGCAAGGCCTATTATGTTTCGGAAAAATATTGAAGAAATTCTAATACTAACATCCATGTATTCTGCGCTAACACTTCTATTATGCATCTTCATCATCCTTATCTATTTTCCCCTATCCTTTTGTCTTTTATCTTCTAGTCCTCTTATCCATTTCGAGAGCACATTTGTGTTCTTTGAACTTGCCTGTCCTCTCGAGGGGGCATACCACTACCTCCTCGTCATTTTTCCTCATTCTACTTTCACTGGGGTTTATCTTTTTCTTTGACACAATACGATAAACAACATTGTATCAAAGAGGGGCAAAATGTAGACACTAAAAATTGTCCTAGGCCTACGACTCTTAACTTCTTCATAATTCTTTCATCTCCATTTTTCATAATTAAATAATTTTAATTATTTAATTATTTCCTATGACCATATATCCTCTATTAATTAAATAATTTCAATAATTTAATTAATTCATTCCCATCTTTATTTCCCTTTGATTAATTAACTAAATATTATTTATTTAATTACGTCGCTAATTAAACCTATTTTCTTTCTAAAGATTAAATAAATGTTTATTGATTTAATTTCCTATATCACTTTCCACTATAATTAAATAATTATTTTAATTATTTAATTATTTGTTGTCCTTTTCTCTCTTTAATTAAATAAATCTTTATTTATTCAATTTAATCCAATATCCTTGAATTTTGAATTAAAATCATTATTTAATTCAAAATGATGATTCCTCTATATCACAATCTTCTATAATTAAATAATATCTTTATTATTTAATTAGTCATTTATCACTAAGTCTAGATAAAATTTGATCATTCAGTTATTTGGTGAGATAATATCCGATTGTCTCTAACGAACAATCTTTTTGTGTTGATCACTTCGTCAATCTTATCTTTTACATGCAATCTTTATCCTTCTGTGTCTCAACTAATTTCCACCAATGATTAAATTACTATTTAATTTAATCACCACCATTCATGCTTTATCACTTACACTAATTTAACCCTAACCCTATTGCATGTCACATCTTTTAATCTGAGCCTATCATTCAAAATCATATTTTCTATAAATTGGCTTTACCTCTACCATATTTACTCCTCCCAAAATCTTATGAGTTTTGGAAGCAACTTTAAAAATCTTCAATGTTTTTTTATTATCATTGTCATGAGGTCATATTTGTATACTTAATTAAAATATGAGGGCAAGTATCATACTATAGCGAAATGGAGAAAGGTAATGGAGGTGAATCATGGAATTGCATGTGTGTTTGGTAAAATCTTTTCGTTTATGAATGTTTTGTCTTCCATTGTTCTTAGTTATTAGCTTAGGTTTAGTTTAGTTTTATTTACGCTTATATTGCTCATTCTAGAATTTTCCCTATGCTACAATTTCCATCAAGTGTTGGACATTATCTTGTAGTTTCAGGTCAACAAATAATGGTGGAATTCACTATTTCCCACTCAAACATTACATTTAGAGAAACTATTTAAGAAATCAATACATTGTGATTGTTAATATGTAGTCCTTAATTTAACGTCATTGTGTAAAAAACTTATTATTTGATCTAAATTGCCTATTATATGTTCTATATTCCTTGTAATTATAACCTTCAAACACTTTTACATGTGAAATTATAACTCAAACCATGATTGATTGTAAAATTGTTTTTTGTGATTCATTTAATCATCCAATAGCTTATATGAACATACAAGCAATCTAGAATAAAGAGGTAGAACACTGATGTAGAAGCTATTTGTGGTGACAAGGAAAACAAGAAATCTAGTTATTTATGATTAACAATATTCAATTTTAATCACTTCAATTTTATGTAGGAAAAATATCACAATGAAACATATCAAGGAAGCAAGAAAGGCTCAAAATGATAGCTAACATGATGGCCTTCATGAAGTAGCTATGAATCAAAAGCCAACTTGGGAAATAACACTTGTTTGAAATAAATGGCACTATTTTCTAAGTTAGAACATTATGGTACAATGCTAAACTAATAATATATATAATTAAGCCACGAGGACCTCTTCTCTTCATGGAAGAGCTTATGTCAATTTAAGCAGATGTAATTGAAAAAGAAAAATATGTCAAGTAGTCTTTAGTCTATTGATGAAATTGAATGATTCAGATAAAACCCAACAAAAAAAGAAGTCTTCTTGAGTATAGGGCCCAAACACATAAATGATTAGAATGGTGAAATTAATATTCTTCAAAAATTAGCTCTTTTTGAGTATAGAGCTAAACACATAAAGGATAAGAAAGGTATTAAATTCCATTGAATTTTGGTAGAATAAATACCCTTCAATCCTTGATTGAAAATGAGATGTTTATCCTCAATATGAAAAAAAAGAATATAAAAAAAACATGACTAATTACTTCTCTTTCAAGTTTGAATCCCAAAAAGGATTGAAATCATTTGAATAGCTAGAAACTTTATGTGTCTTGATCTTGTTGGAAACTTTGACAGCCTACAATATCCCTAGTTTAGTGTAGAAGATGAAATGTAAGGCGAGGTGTAGTGAAGGTCGCATACCTTCTTCTATGACTTCTTGGCCAAATACTCCATTACTTATTCTTCGGTAATTTTTTTCTTGAACTAATCTCTCTATCTTTTTCTTCTCCATATCGTCCTCTTCAATTTCACTGGCAGAAGAACTTGAACTATTGCTGCTGTGATTTCTTCTATTGTTGCGAGAATACTTTGATTTTCTCCTCTTCCTCCTCCTCTTCTTTACAGGACATGTAAGGAAACTATGACATATCAATAATAACTGTGAAGGTGAGTTCTTTATTTGTGGGATGCACTCTTAGTTACCAATACAACTTCGACTCAATTTTCTACACAACTTTTGTCGAGAGGCTTAGGCCCATAGTGCAACAGTAAAATTGTTACAGATGGGATGCTATTGAAATATTAGTGTTAGGAATGAGGTTCCTTGACTAGGGAAACAAACTTTCATCAATTTTGTATTTTAACATTTTCTTACTACTCTAATATTTAAAAATATTTTTTTCCATCACAATGATAAATTTACATATCTATATTTTTTTTAATTTTGTTAATTTCATTTTGTGTTTATTTTAAAAAATGTTTTGATATATGTATATAGTGATAAATGATATGATTTTGTGTAAAGTTGGATTTATTCTGTAACTTCTTATCCATTCATAAAAACACACATATTTATATAGTTAGTATTATCCTATCCTTTTACACATACATTTCTATGAATTCACCTTATCCATTTATTTATCACACTCGCCTATGCACCTACCTCTACTTAACTATTTGTCACAAGGATCTAACTAATAACCTATACTAAGACTATTATGTGGGCATGGGGGTACCCCCGTGATCACAAACTCATCCCCTTTCATTGATCTAAGAGGATATTGGTTAGTAGAAAACACCACAAATCTTGGGTGTCTCCAAACAACCTTTTTTATTTACTTAGAATCCATCCCAATCTGCACCCATGTTCTAAATCATAAGTCCTAGCTCAAATTTTATAATACCACAAGGCTTGAATTGTATTTAATGATTATGGTCGTAATTGATATAAAATTGTTTGGTTCTTGTTGCTAAATGGTGAATGAATGGAAATTAGAACAAAACAAATAATATTAAAAATAATATTTAGTACTATTCTAACTTTGTGCAAGTCTCCATATATAGCTCATAATAAAAAAAGTCAATAATGAACACCAAGCAAAGGATGATAAGATAATTCCTTACAAATGGATGGTAAATAGCTTCAAGGAATACTTAACCCCCATTTATTTTGAACAAGCACACAAAGTCAATAATAAAGGAGTAGATGGCATGGCTACTATCAGATTCATTATGGATATTGCTATGAAATAGTTCAGGTTATGAATTCTTGGTTGAAAATATGTTGGTATCATGTATGAAATCCATGATTCAAAGCTTATTTGTGAACTTGTTTATCCGAACAATCCTTTTTATCATGAAATATACAATTATCTTCACAATCACATACTGCAATCAAACTTATCTTGCACTTAATGAAAAATATTTATCCATCATTCATCCCATTTCACCATCCTCAATGGAGAACTATATTGCATTGGAATGAATCATACTCATTTGAGTGTGGAGGGGTTGTCCTCAATCAAGGGACCTCACATTCCAAAAGTCAATGGATTCTTGGAGAGAAGTCAAGATAGACCGGTCTTGGTAATTCAACTAGATTCGGTCATCGAAGATGTTGGTTATCTGATGAATCATGCACTAATCTTCAAGTTCATGGGGTTTCGAGTCTATTTTCCTTTCTTGGATTCCTGGTCTAGATAAACATGGAATCCTAAGGGTTAAATGGAGGTGATGTTGATAGCCTTGAAATCTACTTTTCTTGCTCTTATTCCTAAGTGTGAAGGGGTGGATAGGCTAACTCTATTTAGACCCATAGCTCTATGTAATGTGGTTTATAATATTCTATCTAAGTTGATTGTGGAAAGGTTGAAGCAGTGGATTAGCAAGCTTATCTTCAAAGAACAAGAAGGATTTTTGGTTGATAGGCTGATCTTGGATGGTGTTGTCATTGCAGCTGAGACCTTACATTCCATGGTGGCCTTAAAGAGAAAGCTATGTTTATTAAACTTGAAATGGATAAGACCTATGATAGGGTCAAATGGTCTTTCCTTAGAAAAGTTCTCAATGCTTTTGGTTTTGATGAGGAGTGGGCGAAGTGGGTGATGAGTTGTGTCACATTCACTTCTTTCTCTATGCTTGTCAATGGTGATCCCTCTGCATTGTTTGGAGCATCCAAAGGTCTTCAACAGGGGGATCCTTTGTCACCATATTTTTTTATTCTTTTGGCTAAAGGTCTAGGGAGATTCATTAAGAGTCATGTTATTAAAGGCTTGATCCAAGGGTGGAATTGGGGTAATGGCTTACCTTCATAGACACATTTATAGTTTGTAGATGATGTTGCTTTGATGGATGTGGCTAAGATCAAAGAAGCTACTAATTTCCATTGGCTGTTGGAAATTTATCTTACAGTTTCAAGTCAACAAATTATGGTGACATTCACCATTTCCCCTCAAACATTACATTTAGAGCATTTATTTAAGAATTCAATACATTATGATTGTTATGCAATCCTTGATTTCACGTCATTGTCTTAAAAACTTGTTATTTGATCTAAATTGTCTATTATATGTTCTATATTCCTTCTAATTATAACCTTCAAACACTTTTACATGCAAAATTATGACTCAGCCTATGATTCATTATAAAATTGTTGTTTATTATTCATTTAATCCTCCAATAGATTATATAAAAACACAACCGATCTAGAATAAAGAGGTAGAACATTAATGCAGAAGATATTTGTGGTGACAAGGAAAGCAAGAAATCTAATTATTTATGATTAACAATATTCAATTTTAATGGCTTCAATTTTATGTAGGAAAAATATCACAATAAAAATAATAACTAACATAATGGCCTTCATGAAGTAACTATGAATCAAAATCTTGCTTAAGAAATAACACTTGTTTGAAATAAATGGCATTATTTTCTAAGTTGGAACACTCTAGTATAGTCCCAAACTAATAATATATAATTAAGCCGACTAAGGACCTCTTCTCTTCATGGAAGAGCTTATGTGAATTTAAGCAGATGCAATTAAAAAAGAAAAATATGTCAAGTAGTCTTTAGTTTCTTGATGAAATTGAATGATTTAGATAAAAACCAACAAAAAATTAAGTCTTGTTGAGTATAGGGCCCAAACACATAAAGGATTAGAATAGTGGAATAACTATACTTCAAAAATTAGGTCTTGTTGAGTATAGAGCTAGACACATAAAGGATAAGAAAGGTATTAAATTCTAATCAATTTTGGTGGAGTAAATGCCCCTCAATCTTTGATTGAAAACGAGATGTTTATCCTTAATACGAAAAAAAAAAAAAAATATACAAAAAAAAGAGTAGTTACTTCTCATTCAAGTTTGAATCCCCAAAAGTATTGGAATCGTTTGAATAGCCAAAAAATTTTAGTGTCTTAAGTTTTTTGGAAAATTTGGAAGCTTGCAATATCCCTAATTTATCATAGAAGATGAAATTTAAGGCGAGGTGTAGTGAAGGGAGCATACCTTCTTATGGGCCTTCTTGGTCAAATACTCAACTATTTCTTCTTTGATAATATTTTTCTTTGAACTACTCTCTCTATCTTTTTTCTTCATTTTCTTCTCCATATCATCCTCTTCAATTTCGGTGGTAGATGGATTGGAACTATTATTCCTACTATTTCTTTTGGCTACTCTTTAAGACCCCATGAATCCACTTTGATCCATTGCTGCCAAAAGAGATATTAATGCGTAAACAAGGAGCCACATTTAGACAAATTGGTTGTCAATTTCTTCTATGAAATTTAGAGACTACAAAAAGAAGATACCTGATGGGGATCATGTGGGCTTCCTAGATCAAGCATTGCAATATGGCCTCGGGTAGCCATGAATTTTTTTGGATTAGCTTCACATTAAATCCTAACAACATGACCTTGAGGCTCCTCTTCATTAAGTTGACGGTATGAAGAACCACATCCATATCCTCCTTGAGATACATATCATAGTGAATAGAAAAACACAGTGACACAAGAAATTCAAATTGTGAGATAAAGCCTCCAAACCCTCTATGGAAACATGAATTTTACCAGATACTCAAAGTTTTAAATTTAAGTAATACCCAAGAAAAATAATTCCATACAACATAGCTACACACGAAACTTATAGATGGGATTGATCTTCCACTTCTGACTCTCCTTCTTATTCCATTTGAAGAGGATAACCTCTGCCCCTTAAGTCAGTTATGTAAGTTTAACATTAAAAAATAAAAATATTTTTAGCACAAGAAACAACCCTCACCCATCTAAACAAGCACCCATAAGAAAGACCCAAAAATATGAGTTTATCACAATCAATTTATTTCGTTTTGCCTCAAAACCCAAATGGAAAATTCAAAAATCAAAGCACCATTTTACCTCTGCCACAGGACAAGCTGATCATTGAGCATCAAACATCTTCCAGGCTATAGCTACAGGTTTCCTTTAGTGCAGATCTTTTGGTTTTGTGTGGTGTTGGTCTCTGCTCCTTGGAGTGGCAAGGAGAAACCCTTCCCTGTGAAGGATAAAGGCGGGAAATTAAATTTTTTCACAGTCTCAAATCTTCCAAATGTTTTATGTATTACTTTTTATTGTAATGACATTTTTAAATGGTGGGGAAGAGGGTAATTGGGAGCACTCGAATAAATGGACTTCAAATTTTTATTTGTGTGACTAATTATTTAGTTGTGTTTTTTACTTGATGATCAAATTAGTCATTTATAGCTGTGTTGCAAAAAATTAGTAGAATTTTTTCATTTTTAGTTGTCGTGACTAAATTTTTTAGTCACGTAGTCATTTATTTTCCAAATTCTACTAGTGTAAGCAACAAAATGAGGAGAAAGATGCACTAAGGTAGAAAAGGCATAACAAGTAGTGATTGCCCCCTCCTTTGACATAGCAAAAGCATTATATCAGATCAAGATGTCAGTACCACTGCTAGAAATGATGAAGGTGGATGAATATAGAGATAGTACCCTCAAATTGATCTCAAATGTACCCAACAAGCAGTAAAACCAAAACAAAAATAAAGATAAATAAAAAAAAAAGTGAAACTAAGGTAAATAATGTTGGACAAGAAATCATAAAGACACTTGAGGTTTATCTTGGTGACACCTTGACAAAGAATCCTTCCTAGGTAGATCCATTCTATACTACACTATTGATCAATAATAAACTGTAAAAAATTGCATGATTAACTCGAGAGAAACAATAAATATCATGCCTATGGCGGTCATGAAAGAATTGGGTCTATGGTGGACACTACATATGGGAATTGCTATGCAATGGACAATAAATTTGTCCCTATTGTTGGAGTCATGTGGGATGTAGAATTGAAGTTAGCTTCCTACCCTGAAGCCACTTACAGGACTGAAATCACTTTAGTAGACACCCCTCCATATTATGGCATGTTATTATCCAGACAGTGGACTGTTGTAGTTGAGGGAAATGTCCAATTAGACTTGTCATATGCAACAATACCAGTTAATGGAAAAGAGGTCAAGCTATATAGAGAGCCATGATCTAAACAAATAATAGATCTCATTGATCCAAATCATCTGAACTGCTTTTGTGATGTAGACCTTGGAAGCTTCAGAATTGAACATTCACAACTTGAATTTCAAAACATAGATCCAATTACTAAAGAGGTTCAACTTGATGAGCAAGGCATTTGGAAAATATATTTTGATGGTTCATGTAGCAAAGAGGGAAATGGAGCAGGAGTGGTCTTTATTTCTCCTTATGGTAAAACATTTAAATATTCATTTCTGCTATCCTTTGAATGCACTAACAACATTGCAAAATATGAGGCACTATTGTTAGGTCTAATCATTGCTACTAAGTATGGGATCAAACTACTAACTATGTATGGAGATTCTGAGTTGATTATCTCACAAGTCAGAGCTAAGTATGCTTCAAAGAAAAAAAAACTCAAACAGTATAAGTATGTTGTATGGGATACAATATAACTCTTTGATGCATTCTCCATAGAGTGGATAGAAAGATCAAAAAACTTGATGACAGATTTCCTTGCAAATGTGGCTTTGAAAAAGGATGATGTCACATTGACAAGCATTTTAGAGGTTGAGTTCAAGACTAAGCCATTTATCTCTGATAACATTTACAATTGGAAAGTATTCAATGATGATGAAGACTCAATTAACTTTCTCCACTATATAGATTAGTATGAATCTCAAGAAATAGATTTCAATGCTTTTGTTGAGGAAATAGATGGTAAAGAAACTGTTTTCAGTTAGGAAGTGGTGCAATTAAAAATAAACAAGATTCCAAAAGGCCTTGTAGTCCTGGAGAGAGTATTTGATGGGCATGATAAATTTAATTTAAAACCAACATCAGTTAAACACAAAGATATTGAAGAGATAAATCTTGGGACTGAAATGTCCCCTAAGAAGGTATACATTGGTAAAAGAATTGGCTCGAAAATAAGGGAAATGCTTATAACCTTGCTTAGGAAGTATAAGCATGTGTTTGTATGGTCATATGATGACCTAAAATCATATAGAGAAGACCTCTTCCAACATGAAATTCCATTGAAACTTGATGCCAAAGCTTTTAGAAAAAAGAAAAGACCCATAAACTTAGAGATGGTGGTATTATCAAACCAATCAGACATTCTTCTTGGGTCTCAAATCTAGTACCTGTAAGAAATAAAAATGGAGATATAAGGTTGTGTGTAGATTTCCAGAATTTGAATGTCTCATCACTCAAAGATAACTATCCTCTTCCTAACATGGAGGCAATGCTACAAAAGGTGACAAGATGTGAATTGTTGTCTATGATGGATGGATTTTCAGGTTACAACCAAGTAAAGGTCAAGGAATCAAAACAATACAAGACTGCCTTCACCACACCTTGGGGTACATTTGTATATGTAAGGATGCCTTATGGCCTGACTAATGCAAGAGCTACATTTCAAAGGGCTATAGATGTAGCCTTTGCAGATTTGATCAATGCTATAATGGTTGTCTACCAAGATGACTTGAATACATATTCAAAAAGGGTAGAAGACCACCGTATGCACTTAGAAAATATCTTTATCAAAGCACTAGAGTATGGCATATCCCTGAATCCAAATAAGTGTCATTTTTCTATGACAAAAGGTAAGTTGATGGGACATATAGTTTCAAAGGATGGGGTAAGGATTGATCGTAAAAGAGTAGAAGACATTGATAAAATTCCCATCCCAAAAAAAATGGAAGCCATCCAATCTTTCTTGGGATAGATAAATTTTTTTCTGAAGGTTCATTTCAATTTTTGTTGAGATTGTAAAGCCCATCTCAAAGATGCTAAAAAAGGGATAAAAAATTGATTGGACAACATAAGGTATTGATGCATTTGTGTCAATTAAGAGGGAAATTAAAGAAGCCCTTGTATTGAAATCTCTTGATTTCAATAAACCATTTAAGATCTTTTCTTTCACATCCTACCACACAATAGTTGCTGTGATGTTGCAGAAAAATGAAGAAGGATATGAGCAACCCATTTCATTTTTCAATAAGTCCCTTCAAGGAGTAGAGTTAAGCATGATGCTACTAAGAAATAGGCTTATGCACTAGTAAAAGAATTCAGGCTATACTTGGTAGGGGCACAAGTAATTGCATACGTGCTAAACACAACAGTAAAAGATGTCTTTATGCAGATCGAGGTTACAAGAAGAAGATGTAGGTGGATCAATAGAATTGAAGAATTTAATATTGATGTCCAAATCACCAAACAAGTGAGAGGTAAAGGTTTGGAAAAACTGATGGCTAAATCAAATTTGGAGGTTTCTCAAGTGTGCAATATGGAGGGACATGAAAATTAGATATCAATCATTGAGCATACACAGTGGTATATTGACATAGCATATTATCTCAAATAATGAAATGCCCTGACAATTTGAGTAATAATCATAAAAGGAATTTGAAACTTCAAGTGTCAAAATATGTGTTCATAAAAGGGGATTTGTATTGGAAGAAAAAGGATGGTATCCTTTTGCTATGTATAGATGAAACACAAGCTGAGTACACATTGAAATAAATGCATAACGGGGTGTGTGGGGGACATTTCTTAGAAAAAACCACTGCACACAAGATGCTAAGGGTAGGTTATTATTGGCCCAAAGTATTTAATTATTCCCATAGATATGTAAGAAAATGTGAAGCATGTCAAAGGTTTTCTGGAAAGATGAATTACCATGGAGATTTACCATTAAGACCTATGCAAATTGAAGCACCACTCCATCAATGGGGAATTGACTTCATAGGGGAAAGTATAGATAAATCTAGTGGTGAACATAGATGGATTCTGGTGGCTACTGATTACTTTACCAAGTGGATAGAAGCAGTTCCAACCAAACAAGATACCAACAAAGTTGTGATTAATTTCATAATGGAAATCATCATCACTAGATTTGGAGTTCTTGTTAGGTTGATCACAGATAATGGCATGTGTTTTAGATCACATGAATTGAAGAATTTCTATGACTCATATGGCATAGTGATTTCATATGCATCACCATACCATCCTCAAGCAAATGGGTAGGAAAAATATAAAATTAAAAGTATCATAAAAATAACCAAGAGGATGTTAGACAACAACAAAAAAGCATGGGATTCCAAACTAAGATTGGCATTATGGGAAGATAGAATTACTGTAAAGAAGGCCACTGGAAAATCCCCTTTTGAACTAGTGTATGGAACCCAAGCTAGAACCCCAATGCATAATTTCTTACCAGTCTACAAGTTCATCTTACAAGAGGATATGGATATCCCTGAACCTATGGAAGAGAGGATGGAAAAATTGGCAGAATTGGATGAAATCAAATCCCAAGCACAAGAGAAAAATGAGAAGATATAGTTACAAATGAAGCATCTATTTCACAAAAGGTCAAAAGATAGAAAATTTAATATTGATGACATGGTTCTTATGTGGAATGCTAGAAGCCAAGACAAAGGAAAACATGGGAAGTTTGAAGCACTATGGTTGGGCCCATTTGTCATCATTGGAAAGTATGGTGAAGATTCATATTACTTGCAAAACATGATTGGTGAAGAATAGGAATTGCTAGTGCATGGACAATTCTTGAAGTTTTTCTTTTCTTAAATTATTATTTTTTTCCATTGATGAGTGAGAAAATGGATACCTTTTTGGGATATCACTCTTCCCTCTTCAACCATTCACTAATCTCCTAAGAGTCCTAATTGGATTGACTAAAAACCTCTCTAGGTGAGCCAATTCTCAATTAGGAGGGTCCTAGGAAGGGTTTCTTAAGTTCTAAGAGGTTCACCACCAAGCAAATGATTGGAAAAGAAAATGTTTGAAAACAAGTTGTGATATGAAAAATGACCTAAAACTGATAATGCAAGCTAAATGAAAGATGCAAATGATGAAATTATACAACAAGGAGATGGTATGTGTGCACCTGGGAAATATGGAGATGCTGCGAGGATTTTGAAAATGCAAAGAGGCTGCCAAAATATGTTGTGGATGACTAAGATGCCCAAGATGGCATATTAGTCCCACTGCTATTTTTGGGGGCAAATGCAGAGTCTTTGGATCTTAGAATTGGATCTTTGAAAATATCTAAAAATTGAGCTTGGGAGGACTAAGACGCCCAAGATGGCGTATTGGCCTGTTTTGAATTTTTGTAAACTCTGAACAGGATCCTGAGCTCCAAGGTCTGCACAAGCTTCCCTTCTGATCTCAGGTTTTGAAACTTTCAAATAAGGCCTGTAAGTGAGTTTCTGTGAAGATGACAACTTTGTAATGCAACTTTGCAACTTTTGCAACTTTGCACTCCAAGCGATCTTCAAGTCCACAACCTAGATCTGTAATCACAAATGTGCAAGATGGAAAAACTTGTTGTTTGTTAGTGAATGGGGGTTTTCCTTGGTCAAATCCCTTGTTGGTAATTAAACCTTGAAATAAGATGAAATGAAATGGAGGAATGATGAATGAACAAAATGCAATGCTACAACTCACCAAACCCTTGCAAAGTCTGCAAACTTGTGTGTAATGGCTACAATGGATATGGATCTTGAATGCTTGGAAGATAATGCTTGAATTTCTTTGCTTAAATCAAAACCCTACATCAAAAATGTTAGCACAACGACACACATGATGCAAGAAAACACTTTGATATGATGCTTGAATCTAAAAATGGCTTCAAATGCTTGATGAATTTTCTCTTGAATGCTCTTGTGAACTCAATTATTCTATGATAAAAGATCTCACAAAAGACTTAGGTTGAAATGAATCAAGGAACCTTGTATTTATACTTATCTATGCTTAATATCCCAAAATTATATCACACCAATCCAACATATGAATTCATTGAATAAAGGAGGCTAAATCCCCCCAAAATTTGAAATTAAATCTCGAAAATGACTCAAGGAGGAGTAAGACGCCCTAGGTGGCATCTTAGTCCCAAGTCCTAAAAACTTGGGGCACAGACACCAAAAATAGGCCCAATCCAGAGATGCCAAAATTAGGGTCTTGAGAGCCTTGGGGGACTAAGACTCCCTAGGTGGCGTTTTAGTCCTAACCCAAAAATCAGGGACACACTGATGGAGTCATTAACTTATCATTTATGCATTGGAGAATGTTGGGATTAACCAGAAAAATATGTCATTCATAAGATCAATAACAAGCCCACTCCTGGGATTTTAATTGATTATGTCTGTGGAGAGAATGTGATCACAAAATAACTTTAATATGTGCATGAACTTGCTCAAGATAGATACGATAAACCGAAAGCATGGATTAAAACACATGATGGTTTTGATCATGCTACGATGGGCTCGATCACACTCCCTTTACAAGTAGGACCGAAGAAATAAAATGTATCATTCTCTATCATCTCTAATTTAGACCAATTTCATGTGAACTTAGGCTACAAATGGCTTCGCTCCATGAATGCGGTCCCATTTGTTGTCCATAAGTGCTTAAAGTTTCTAGTCGACAATGAAATATTTACAGTGAACCATAGTGGCTTTAGACCCCCGTCTTCCCATGGAAATTTATCCTTAGATTATTTTTGGCTTGATCCTATGGAACCTATATGACCTCATGAAGACTTCCTTTTCCTATCCTACAAAAAATTCAAATCCAAATACATAGCCAAACTATCTCTTGAAAACTTTCCTCCACCCATGCTTGAACCTCCACCACCTAAAGAAAACAATGTTGAGTCTGAAACCTTTCCAAAAAACCAAGACCCATACATGAACAATCTCTTGCCTATTTCCTACAAGAGACCTAGAGAAACCCAAACAAGTCCTAATCCACCTCCTAAGAAAATTTATAGAGCCAAAGAGAAAGTGGTTGAACAACATTCTATGGTTTCTTCCATTCTTCCTTCACAAGAAGAAAAGGAACCTATGGTTGAAAAACTTGCTCCTACGTAAAGCAACTTGAATATCATAAAAGTTAAATTTCAAGTTTCAGGGAGTGTAGGTGTAGATGTCGTGCTATTGCTCAAAAGATGAATAATGATAAAAAACATTGAAAATCAAAATCCAAACTTGATAGAAGCAATAAACGATGACCCTCCTCTCTTACTAGAACAAACAAAAACTATACCTTCACCACAACAAGGACCAACAACTTGTGTGTATATTATCATTCATCCTCCTGTTGTGGTTAACTTGGATGATGATGAGGAAACAAATAAAATCAATGAGGAAGTGCATAATGAGTTAAATTTGTTATTCTCCTCTTCTATGAGATTAAACGACAACAACCATGGTGATCCTCCTAAATCGAGCAATTCACCATGTGTTGAACCTGGTGATTCTCCTAGTACAACACTTGACTTGTTATCCCTCTTGCTAGTGATATGCATTCTGTATATACTGAACAAGACTGGGATGTGGATGACCTACTGGATGGTTGACTCACCTATGCCTTACTAGTCCTTTTCATTTTATTTTTGTTGTCTTTCATGTGCGTAACGTGATCCCTTGTGATGTTCTGTTTGATTTTCTCTCTATGTGCATTCCTCTATTTGTACCTTCATTCTTCTATATGTCATATACTTTTTCTTTTTTATTAGTCTTTTATCTTTGTCTTTTATTTTTGTTTCTTGTGTTTTCCTTTTGGGGATGAAACAAGACATCGAGGCATTCATGTCTCCTTCATGTTGACCCAAAAGCTTTTTCATTATCTTTTCTTTTCCTTTCATTTTCTTTTTCATTTGTCTTGTGTTTTCCTTTTGGGGATGATGCAAGGCATCAAGACATCCTATGTCTCTTCCATGTTGACCCAAAAAGTTCTTTCTTTTCTTTCTTTTCACTCTCTTTGTGTCATTCTTCTAGTTCTGTGTATTTGGGGAATGATGACAGTTCCAAGCTCTCTAATATCATTGTAGAAAAGAACAAACTGACCCCAAATCCATAGATCCCTTATATGTTTGGTGTTTTCATTTTGGGGGAAACCCCTCCCTTTTTATTTTCTCACATGATGTAGCTTTACTTGGAAACATATGAATTGGCATAGGGCTTTCCAAGTTGGCTCTCATGTCTTCCTTCTTGATTTCATTTTCATTTTTTCTACTTTAAAGTAATTGCTCACAACATGGTGTTAGCAATTTCTTTAAAGTGGGGGCATACATTGGCATTATTTTGGCATGATTTCATTTGAATTTCTTTTCCTTTTCATGTTCCTTGATGTGATTTTCTTTCTTTATGTGATGTGTTTTCCCTCTTGGAAATGTCTTTGGGTTTGACTTCCTCCAAGATCATGATATTTCCTTGTCCTCTCTTGAAAAAATTAGATACAATGTTCCCCAGGATGAGACCTAACACTTGTCCTCTCTTGGAAACAAGATGAGACCCTTTTGCGCTTGTCCTCTCTTGGAAGCATTGGTTATGTTGTTCCCAAGGATGAGACTTTGTATTTATCTATATGAACCAAGATCCTAGTACTTGCAAAACATAATAAACACACACAATATAAGATTTAAATGAAATTCAAGATCAAAGTTCCCCATATAATCCATTAGCAATGCTCAAAATAGGAATAAAAGCAAGAAAACAATAAGAAAGCAAAGAGATAAATCAAATCCTATTAAAAACATGCAAACTCTTGATCTTATGGGGGAGTTGGTGCCAATTTGATGAAGATGTGATCCACTTGGTGATTGCTTCAAATGAACTCCATGGAGAAAAACTGCAATAACCTAGCTATGCCTTGATGAAATTGACGAAAATGCTAATGCTTGAAGATGAAAATGAGTATAATAAGAGTGCTCAAATTGTGGATGATGAAATGAGGAAAGAAGCCTCTTATTTATAGAATGAGAAGATGGAGAGATGCCCAAAATGAAGCAATGTGGGACTAACATTCAACCAATGGAAAGATTCCACTTGTCAAGAGATGAAAGGATGAAGGATGTGCACATTTTGATGAATGTGCCCATAAATGCATTTAGGTGAAATTTGAAAATAATGAAATGACATGGAAAAGGGAAAAAAGAATGACTTAAATGCCACTTGGCTCAAGGAAAAAGGACTTGTAAGATGAAATAAATATCTTGTTGGAAGGATTAAGTCCACTTGGAGGGATTTTCAAATTTGAAGGAATATTCCTCTATTATGCCATGTTGAGAGAAAATAGGGATTTAATAAATGAATTAAATCTATTTTCATGTGCAAGTGGAAAAAGCTAGAGGATGGGACATGGATTAGAATTAAATTAATCAAGGGTTAATTAATTTAATGAGGGATTAGATGATGTGACAAATTTTGACTTATATTTATGGGTTAATTTAAATCAAAGATGAGAAGAATGTGATTTTAGAGATAGTTAAATAAATATTTTGTTTTATTTAACTAAAGAGGATGATTGGTTAGATTAAATCAAATAAGGTTTTAATTTATTTAATTTAATGAGGTAGAATTTAGAGATTAATTAAATAAAATTGATTTATTTAATTAAATAAAGAGCTAGGGTTAATTAAATTGGATTGATTGATTTAATTAATGAGAGAGAATAACCTAATC